>QRFB01000646.1:1809-19076 GCA_008931105.1 Oenanthe javanica | reverse complement strand
GTGGAGGCGATAGGAGTCAGATGTATGGTCACATAATAGTTATTTAATTGGTAGTGGATTGCTTGTAATATAACACTGATATACTCAAAGAATAGCTTGAGTATAAGTGAGAGATTGTTAGGGAGTATACTGAACTATTCGTTTAAAGTATATATGACATTGTCCTTTTTATTGAGAATCTTGAATGCATATTTTAACATTGTATGTATATTATATATTGTGGATAATCTAGTATCAAATGGAATAACAAAAGATTAGATTGTCAGTGTCTATATATAATATAATAAATGTTCACAGTTTAAGTGGAGTTTAACAAACCACTGGAATGACTTGAATATTATTTGGAAATAATCTATCTTGATTATTGAATAATACTTGTATGCTTTGTGTATATTGAACGGGATTAAAATATTAGAATTGTTCTTCTATTCTGATAATAAAGAAGAACTAAGATTCTATAATATTATTATTGCTTAGGTTCTTAATCCGGATACAGTGATTGACACTTGTATGCAATGCACATGTTTTGATTCATATGTGATGTGATTTATTGTTAATCACAATATTATGTTTTGGACAATGACATTGCATACAGAGTGGGATATTGATATGGGCTGAAAGTAAGCCCTAAAGACATAATTAATGTGACATTAATTAGACCTAGTCTGGTCCAAAAGGGAGGCTCAATTAATGAGGCTTGAAACCGTAATTAGTAAATAAATTCGTAATTAATTGATTGGCTAAATATACAGCTAATTAATTATGTCCAACTACATGGAAACTACTACAAGGAGTAGCCCCCAACACACCTCAATCAACAAGAAAACCTATTCCTACTTGGAAACTACTTCTATCACAAGAAGAATCCAGAATCCTTCTAGGAGGTGGCCTGCCCACCAAGGTTCCTAAACCTACTCTAATTCTTAGACTCTCTACGTCTATATATAGGGCTTAACCCCTCATTCTTAGAGCTACATTTTGGCTTGATTCTCAATACACTTGAGATACGTAGGAATATTGTGATGGCAGTATTAAGCTACGAAACACAAGATCAGCCATTAAAGCTCGACATGATCCGACACACATCGCAATAACTACCCCTAGTTTTTAATCCATAACATTTGGAGCCGTCTGTGAGAAGACAACATCAATCATGGCAAGAACACGTACTACCATAGGTGATCTGACTGCTATCATCCCTCCTATTGAGACCCATACTACCGAGGTCCCCGTTACCACCACTATTCTCGCTGGAACTCAAGATCCTAGCACTCAAAAACTTGGCCCGTTTAGTGAGATCGTCCACTCCACCAATCCTGAAGAAATCATCCATGGGTCCAACCATCTGTCTCAGGTAACCCAAACTCCTTTTATGACTACTGCTCCTCCTAACGCGCAAATTTCCACTATTGTTATCCCTATTAGCACTGTTGCCCAACCTAGACTTGGACTCTCCCAAACCTATCCCCCTCCTTACATCAGAGGGTTGGAACTATAAAACTACGGGCGTAGAGTGGACTTCCGTGACTTCTCAGGACCATACTCAACTGATGATGGAAGCTCAGAAGACACCGATATTAATCCTAGGAGAAGAAGGCCTGGTATGGAACCCGTAGGAATTCGGCGTTCACAGTCCTGTAGGACACTAGAACAGAAAATTGCTTCCTACGAGGCTGAGCTCAAAGAACTAAAGAAAAGCCTACATCGACATGCTAGAAGGCCAACCTCGAGGCATGAAGCCCCCAACGTCATAGAACTGGATGGAACCCCTCGAGGGAAAAGAACGGAAATTGTAAGGGCTGACCCCACTGAATTACTACCACTCGGAGATCCTGATGATCCGACACCACCTTTCACCGAAACAATCATGAACGCTCACATCTCCAGTAAGTTTAAGAGCCCACCATCAAAGTTTATGATGGAGCGGGCGATCTAGCCAATCACGTAAGAACCTTCTCGAATGCGTTGCTACTACAACCTATCAACGATGCTGTGAAGTGTAGGGTGTTTCCCCAAACCCTGGGGGAATGACCCAACGTTGGTATAGCCGGTTGCCGCCCAACTCCAGTGGACCCTTCAAAGAGCTTAGTAAGGCCTTCATAAGCTAGTTTATAAGCGGAAGAGTACACGAAAAAAGTTCGACGTCTCTCATGAATCTGGAGCAGGGAAAGAACAAATCTTTAAAGGACTATCTAAACCGCTTTACCAAGGAAGCCTTGAAAGTTCCAGACTTGGACGAGAAAGTGGCCATGATAGCCTTACAACAGGGGACGACTGATCCTTACTTCAAGAGATCTCTGGCTAACGAGAACATGATTCTTCTCCAAGACAGGGCAGGGAAATACATTAAAGTGGAAGAAAGTATGAAGAAAACCACTATATCAGTGGCGACACATGAGAATAATAACAAGAAGAGAAAAGGTGATCAAGAATATGACGCCCGCGACAAGTACTCCAAGATGGAGAAGGATTCAGAATCCTCCCTAAAGAAAAATAATTTGGGGCAAAAGTTTTCCGAATATGCAAGTCTGAACACGCCTCGAAGTCAAATCCTGATGGATATCGAAAGAGATCGAGACCTGAGATGGCCTAAACCTCTGAAATCTGATCCTGAGAAAAGGAACAAGAACGCGTTTTGCCGATTTTATAGGGATACCGGGCATGACACGGACGACTGCAGACAATTGAAGGATGAAATTGAATTCCTTATCAGAAGAGGAAAACTTTCTAAGTACACTAAGGATGGAAGTCATGATAGGCGTGACGATAATAGAAAAAATAACGATGGTCGGGATAGGAATCCTCGGTCTAGAGGACCAGTTATTAATATGATTTTCGGAGGACTCACCGCTGCGGGGAATTCAAGAAATTCAAGAAAAGCATACGCAAGAGAAGTTATGCAAGTCGTAGGAGAAGCACCTAAACGTGCTAGAACAGAGGCGGTCATATCTTTTGATGACTCGGACCTGGAAGGGATAAAGTTTCCTCACGATGATCCTCTCGTTATTGCCCCTTTGATAGGAAATTCAGAAGTAAAGAGAGTCCTGGTGGACAATGGAGCGCCGGTTGATATCTTGTTCCATGATGTAGTTGTAAAGATGGGATACAATGATTCCCAGCTAACCCTTTCGGATGTTCCCATTTATGGCTTTAATGGAGTGGAATCAAAAGTAGAAGGAACCATTCAACTACCCATGACAATGGGGAGAGAACCTAGAGAGGTCACTCAGATGCTAACTTTTCTGGTGGTCAAAGCGTCTTCTACATACAACGCCATCCTTGGAAGAACAGGTTTGCATGATTTCAAGGCTGTAGCCTCAAGTTATCACTTGAAAATCAAGTACCCCACCAGAAACGGTGTTGGGGAGGAAAAAGAAGACCAGAAAATGGCAAGAAGTTGCTACGTGGCAGCCCTGAGACCCGATGGAGTCGGGGGCAAGTCCTACCCATAGAGGACATGGACTCAAGAGAAGACGAGGAAAGAAAGAGAAAGCCAGCCGAAGAATTGGTTCCAATTCCCTTAGTTCCAGGAGATCCTGAAAAGGTCACTTATATTGGGGCCTCATTAGAAGAGCCTATGAAAGAAAAATTGACCAAATTTTTACAAGAGAATGGGGACTTATTTGCTTGGACAGTCGCTGATATGCCAGGAATTGATTCCAATCTAATTACTCATAAACTTAATGTGGATCCAAGGTGAAAAATGATAAAGCAAAAGAAAAGGAATTTCGCTCCAGAAAGGCAAGAAGCCATAAAGCAAGAGGTGGAAAAGCTCTTAGAGGCTGGATTCATCAAGGAAATTCAATTCCCTGAATGGCTTGCTAATCCTGTAATGGTCAGAAAATCCAATGGAAAGTGGAGGATGTGCGTGGACTTCACTGATTTGAATGATGCATGCCCAAAAGATTGTTTCCCCTTCCGAGGATTGATATACTTATAGATGCCACAGCAGGACATGACATGTTAAGCTTCATGGATGGCTTTAGTGGATATAATCAGATCAAGATGCATAAGGATGACATTGCCAAGGTATCTTTCATCACTGACTTTGGTGTATTTTGTTATCTTGTTATGGCCTTTGGGTTAAAGAATGCAGGAGCCACCTATCAAAGGCTAGTAAACAAAATATTCAAGCATCTCATCGGAAAAACCATGGAGGTCTACGTTGATGACATGATAGTCAAAAGCCTCGATAAGGCCGACCATATTCAACACTTAAGAGAGGCGTTCGAAGTGTTGAGACACCACAAAATGATGTTAAACCCTATATAATGCGCCTTCGGCGTAGGATCTGGGAAATTCTTAGGAATGATGGTCTCTAAAAGGGGGATTGAGGCCAATCCTGACAAAATTAAGGCTATACTCGACATGGAATCCCCAAAGACAGTAAGGGATGTCCAGAAATTAACAGGTAGAATTGCAGCCCTAGGAAGGTTTGTCTCAAAGTCCGGGGATAAGTGTCTACCCTTCTTCCAAACATTGAAGAAAGTGAAGGACTTCGTGTGGACAAAAGAAATCAAGTAGCTTTCGAAGAACTAAAGAAATATATAACTAAAGCTCCATTATTGGCCAAGCCTAGTCCCGAAGATGTCTTATACATGTACTTAGCTGTATCTGATAAAGTCTTGAGCGTTGTGCTCATAAAGGAAGAAGAAAAGATTCAAAAGCCAGTTTACTATGTAAGCAAGGTCTTGCATGGAGCAGAACTTAACTACTCCAAGATTGAGAAGTTTGCACTGGCCTTAGTAATGGCCTCGAGAAAATTACGTCCTTATTTCCAAGCGCACAAAATTGAGGTACTAACTGATCAGCCGCTAAGGAACATCCTGCACAGTCCTAAGGCAAGTGGGAGATTGATCAAGTGGGCCATAGAACTAGGAGAGTTCGACATCAAGTATAGGCCTCGAATGGCCATCAAAGCTCAAGCTCTTGTTGACTTCGTGGTCGAGTATACTATTAACGACCAAGAAGTCGGGGGGCATGATAAGGATAGTGTGGAAGCAACACAAGAAACAAGACAAACTCCTAATGAGTATTGGGTGCTCAATTTTGATGGGGCATCAAAAACAAAATCTAATGGAGCAGGCTTGGTGCTACAAAGTCCCGAAGGATTCATTATTGAATATGTTATTAAGCTTGACTTCCCGACAACCAACAATGAAGCCGAATATGAAGCTCTGATAGCAGGCCTGGGTTTGGCCAAGGCACTAAATGTCAAACTCCTTAAAATCTGTGGAGAGTCGAAGCCGGTTATATCCCAAGTAAATGGGGATTTTGAAGCAAGGGAAGAAGTTATGGTAAAATACCTCCGACTAGTCAAAGCTATAATGACTCAGTTTGAAAAGTGTCAGGTTGAGTATATTCCTAGATAAGAGAATACGAAGGCCGATGCTTTATCAAAGTTCACCTCATCAGAGGCAGATGAACATATGAGGAGTGTTTACTTCCAAATCTTGAAGACCCCCAGCATCAATGCAAAGCTGGTAGCCCCGATAAACATGGGCAGTTACTGGATGGACCCAATTAAAGCCCACCTTCAATCTGGATGGACGCCTGCCAATGCCATGGAAGCTAGAAAACTTACTGTGAGGGCCTTAAGGTACGCTCTTATTGATGGAATTCTCTATAAGAAATCTTTTGTTATTCCGTACTTGAAATGCCTAAGGCCAGATAAAGCCCATGAGACTTTAAAAAAAATACACGAAGGGATTTGTGGCCAACACTTGGGGGAAGAGCTTTGGCTCATAAAATCACCCGTCTAGGCTTTTATTGGCCTGACTTGTTAAAAGATTCGAAGGAGTATGTGAGAAGGTGTGACAGGTTCCAAAGGCATGCACCAGTCGTCAGAAAACCTCCTGAGATGTTGACGTCCATCAATTCACCCATCCCCTTTACAATGTGGGGAATGGACATTCTTGGTCCCTTTTCAATGGCTAACGGACAGAGAAAGTTCTTAATCGTTGTAATCGATTACTTCACTAAATGGATTGAGGCTAAACCACTAGCCAAGATAACCACAAAACAAGTAGCTCAATTCTTTTGAGAAAACATCATATGTAGGTATGGAATACCATGAATCCTGGTGACGGACAATGGCACATAATTCAACAACGAGGAATTAAAGGGATATTGCAATGATAATGACATCGATCTACGTTTCACTTCTGTTGCACATCCCCAAGCGAATGGGCAAGCTGAGGTAGCCAATCGAATCATCATGGATGGTCTCAAGAAAAGGATCGAGCGTTCCGCTAACACATGAGTAGATGAGCTTTTGCCAATACTCTGGGCATACAGGACCACTCATAAAGTGACCACTAATGTTACTCCATTCTTCTTGGCTTATGGAGCCGAGGCAGTGGTCCTAGTTGAAATATCACATATATCCCCAACAATCAAGGCCTTCAAGCCCGAGGAAATGAAGAAGGGATGAAGTTTGCATTAGACCTGACTGATCAAGTCAGGGACAAGGCTCATGCAAAGATCGTTGAATATCAAAAGAGGTCATCTTTCTACTACAACCTAAGGGTTAAAGAAAGGTTTTTCAGACAAGGGTACTTGGTCTTCAGAAAAACTGAAACTTCCGGAGTAGGCCCCAAAGGCAAGTTAGCCCCAAATAAAGAAGGCATATATCATGTTAAAAATGCTCCATGAAGAAGTAACTTACCTATGTAAGGGATGAGTCCCCTCTTCAACTCGTAACTACCATGCATCGAATGTAAAAGCACGAAAAATGCATGAATATTACAAGTGTCAAGTACCAAGCTCAAACAAACAAGAAAGAAACGCGATAAGCCTCGTATGGCCAACATACATAATAAAAGACACAGCCATAAGAAGCTTCAACATGCAGAATTTCCATAGAAAACTACTCTCAAGTGGAGGAAGTAAGGGGGTGATTGCACCACAATTTAGGTTCTCCAATGACCTAGCCTCGTAAAAGGACGTCTGAAAGTGAACATCATCCTAAGAAATGCTCTAAAATGTAAAAGCACGATAGCACAAAAAATGCTTGAATATATGCAAGTGTAGAAGCACGAGAAATATTTAGATATGCACTAAGAGAAGAAGCACGAAAAATGATAAGTAAGGAAGCAAGACACGTGAACATGACGATTTAGAAGCCTAAGGGTTTACTCTCCTCCATGGGATACGCTTAAACACAAAACTTATGCCCGATAAGGCTCGGAAAGGACGTTGGTCCTCCACAACGATTTGAGCGGACCATGTGTTGGGCGATCAAGAGTTCGAAATAACTCCATACAAGGAGCGAAAGGGCGTCTCTAAAAAATCATATTCCTACATGGGCGTTGACCCAACTGTCGATCCAACTAAAATCCATGAAAGGACAATCGACCAAGGATAAGGCTCGACTAAAGCAGCAAATTAGCCTGAGAAATGGCTTAAAATCGACTAGGAACCCTCATCGACTAGAAGCCAAGAAATGGTTTAAAATCGACTAAGAACTCTCGTCGACTTGGAGCCAAGAAATGGCCTAGAAACGACTAGGAATTCTATGACTAGGAATCACACACGACCAGGAATCCATGAAGGATCCTCGTCTTGAAAGACCGGGATTCATAATCCATAATATGGCAGGTTTTAGCCAAGACCAGGATTCATAATCCACATAATATGGCAGGATTTAGCCAATACCAGGATTCATAATCCACAATATGGCAGGATTTAGTCAAGACCAAGATTCATAATCCATAATATGGCAGGATTTAGCCATGACCAGGATTCATAATCCATAATATGGCAGGATTTAGCCATGACCAGGATTCATAATCCACAATATGGCAAGATTTAGCCAAGACCAGGATTTATAATCCACCAAATGGCCGGATTTATCCAAGACCAGGATTCTCAGCCAAACTTCAAATGACGAGGATCCATGGTCGACCAGGAATCCACAAAGATCCTCAGCTGACCAGGAATCTCACTCGACCAGGAATCCACAAGAATCTTCAGCCGACCAGGAATCCCACTCGACCAAGAATCCACAAGAATCTTCAGCCGACCAGGAATCTCACTCGACCAGGAATCCACAAGAATCCTCAGCCGACCAGGAATCCACAAGGATCCTCAGCCGACCAGGAATCCACAAGGATCCTTGGCCGACTAGGAATCCCACTCGACTAGGAATCCACAAGGATCCTCAGCCGACCAGGAATCCACAAGAATCCTTGACCGACCAGGAACCATACACGACCAGGAATCTCAACAGACCAGGATCCCATGACAAGCTAAAAATGACTAGGAATCCTCCAAGACCAGGATTCCTACTCAGACCTCAAAAGACCAGGAATCCTCCAAGACTAGGATTCCTAGTCAAGTCTCAAAAGACCAGGAATCCTCCAAGACCAGGATTCCTAGTCAAGACTCAGAAAACCAGGAATCCTCCAAGACCAGGATTCCTACTCAAGCCTCAAAAGACCAGGAATTCTCCAAGACCATGATTCCTAGTCAAGTCTCAGAAGACCAGGAATCCTCTAAGACCAGGATTCCTACTCAGGCCTCAAAAAACTAGGAATCCTCCAAGACCAGGATTCATACTCAGGCCGCAAAAGACCAGGAATCCTCCAAGACCAGGAATCCCATACGACTAGGAATTCAGTCCAAAAGAAATTATGGAAAATTCTTTAAAAAATCAAGGAAAAATACCTCTAGGTACAAATAAATTTGGAAAAATTTTCTAAAAATAGAGAAAAATTCCTAAAAATCAAGGAAAAATACCTGGGGGTACAAATAAATTATGGAAAATTCTCTATAAATAGAGGAAAATTTCTAGAAAAATACATGTGGGTACAAATAAATTATGGAAAATTCTCTATAAATAGAGGAGAATTCCTAGAACAATACATGTGGGTACGAATAAATTTGGAAAAAATCTCTAAAAATAGAGAAAAATTCCTAAAAATCAAGGAAAAATACTTAGGGGTACAAATAAATTATGGAAAATTATCTATAAATAGAGGAAAATTCCTAGAAATATACATGTGGGTACGAATAAATTTGGGAAAATTCTCGAAAATAGAGGAGAATTCCTAGAAAAATACCTATGGGTACGAATAAATTTGGAAAAATTCTATTAAAATAGAGAAAAAAATCCTAAAAATCAAGGAAAAATACATGTGAGTACGAATAAATTATAGAAAATTCTCTATAAATAGAGTAAAATTCCTAGAAAAATACATGTGGGTACAAATAAATTATGGAAATTCTCTATAAATAGAGAAAAATTCCTAGAAAAATACCTGTGGGTACGAATAAATTATGGAAAATTCTCTATAAATAGAGGAAAATTCCTAGAAAAAATACTTGTGGGTACAAATAAATTATGAAAAATTCTCTATAAATAGAGGAAAACTCCTAGAAAAATAACTATGGGTACAAATAAAATTCTCTATAAATGGAGAAAAATTCCTAGAAATTAAGGAAAAATAGTTGTGGGTACGAGAAAAGAATTGTGAAAAATTCTTCATAAATGAAGGAGAACTTCAACGACAAAATCATAAACCTTAACTTCTACAAAGTATTGCACACTTTACAGAAGTTGGGGGGCAAATGATATGGGCTGAAAGTAAGCCCTAAAGACACAATTAATGTGACATTAATTAGACTTAGTCTAGTCCAAGAGGGAGACCCAATTAATGATGCTTGAAACACTAATTAATTATGTCCAACTATATACAGGTAATTAATTATGTCCAACTATATGAAAACTACTACAAGGAGTAGCCCCCAACACACCTCAATCAACAAGGAAACTTATTCCTACTTGAAAACTACTTCTATCACAAGAAGAATCCAGAATCCTTCTAGGAGGTGGCCTGCCCACCAAGGTTCCTAAACTTACTCTAATTCTTAGACTCTCTACGTCTATATAAAGGGTTTAACCCCTCATTCTTAGAACTACGTTTTGGCTTGATTCTCAATACGCTTGAGATACGTAGGCATCTTGTGAGGGCAGTATTAAGCTACGAAACACAAGTTCAGCCATTAAACCTCGACAAGCTCCGACACACATCGCAATAACTACACCCTAGTTTTTAATCCATAACAGATATTGAATATAAAAGCAAACTGTGTCCGAAAATATTCGGGTGACGATGTCCTCTTGAAAGCTCATAAAGATAATTATGATTTAGTCTTGCAGACAGATTTGTTCTTGCATAATTATAAAGTTGAGTGGATGANGCAGATTTGTTCTTGCATAATTATAAGGTTGAGTGGATGATCAAGGATAAAAGATATTGATTAAATTAATTATCAGAAATTAATTTAATTAATGGACATTCGATATCTTAAACATGGGGAATTTAATAAGCAAATAATATTGGAGCCGAATTAAATAATTAAATTACGGCATTAGGAGAGGTAGTGCAAATATTAATTTTTTAGTGGATTGAATTAATATTTAATGACATTGTGCTTGATCCAGAATGTCATTGGAAGGCCCGACCTAAATATCCAGGATCCATATTGTAACCTATATATTCATCTTATTCTCTTCTAGCTAATGGGTTGAAAACTAGGATTTTTGTGAGCAGCCGTTCAATGAGGCAACCAATAATTAGGGTTCCAAGATCTCAAAGCTAGAAGGGAGGCAACCCTGGGAGGATCGAAGGTCACACTTCGTTCAAGGTGAATATGAGAATACAGTAGAAGACGTGGATTTGAATCGTTTGCGCCCTAGCGATTAATGTTAATTTTCTATCCAAACTCGTTTATTTTCATATTATAAAACGCAGCATTATGATTCGATTGTCCCAACATTAGCAACTTGACAAGAGACTAAAGAATGCAGTACCGTTTCCCGCTCAATATTACAGATCGGACAAAAAGCATTAACAGCCACTTTCCTCCAAACCAGAACTGAACCGAAATTTACGTCCCACACCGACAAGCATTGTAAACTGATTGCTTTTCAGTTTGGCGATGACAATAACAACTAACCAGTACTACTTTGACACTGCCCTGCTAGCATTTTGAAGACCTAGTATATCAAATGATAAAATAATCTCAAATTCTCTTATTTTCATTCAATTTTTAAGACTTAAATTTTAATTCTTTTATAATATTACAATTTTTTATATAGCCAATACTTAATTAATAATAAAGAAAACTAATATAATAACAGAACTTTCCCTGATAATAATAAAGGTAACTCATATTTTCCTATAATAATATATTAACATATATGGTAACATCCCCTCAAACTCACGATACTCAAAATCGAGAATTTGCCAAAATTAAAAAAAAATAGAATCATTCTCTTCGATCAATATAATCATCCACTTGAATCAACTTTCTTGTTATGATCAATTTTTCATCATTATCTTCATCATCTTTATCCTCGTCACCATCTTTGTCATCGTTTCCACCATTATTATTTATCATGATTCTTCTGAAAATCACTACTTTTATTATCGTTGGTTTGAAACAGTCTCTTCCACAAACTCACCACAAATCTATTATTATTATTATTTTAATTATAATTTCTGTAATATAAGATTTTATTTAGTAATATATTATTTATAAGTTAACAAATAAAACAAATTATTATTCTTTCTGTCTCATTTTTTAAATTTAAATTTATTAGTCAATTGATCAAATTATCTACTTCCGTTTGGTAAACACTATTGATTGCAGTTGTCGTAGAGGTATCGAGTTTGAGCTGAATGAGAGTAGGTACTTTCGCTTGGTAAACACTATTTATTGCAATGGTCAAGCCGTAGACGTTAGAACTATCGATAATAGGCTTAGCAAGTAGTTGTATACTTCTATAGTTGTATGTAGTAATTAGGTACATTTTATTTTTTTACAGTTAAATTAATTTATTTTTAATTGTAATTTAAAAATAATATATTATTAAAATAATTAAAATTTCATATTGTCAAAATATATATAATTTATTAAAAAAAATATAATAGTTTTTTAGTTTTTAATCAAAAAATAATCAATTTAATTCAAAAAAAAATTAAAATAAACATGTAAATAGGAACGGAAGAAATATTATTCTTTCAATAATAAAATACAACTAATTTCTTCCACTGTTGGCGGTTACTTAAGCAAAGGTACATCTATACTATCTATACTGTAATTTATACTATATTATTAAAAACGAAAGATTAAAAGTTTTGGTCGTCGGTTGGTTTGGTACTGGGTGAACCATAGAAAAGATCTTGACCGTCCAATTTTAAATGAACCATAGAAACAATCTTAACCTTTAAATTTTTAAAAAGTATAGTCATACATACAATTCTAACACCAGTAGTACTCCTTTTATGCAAACAATTCATAAACATTATAATTCTAAAGAATATAAACATTACTTTTATATAAGAATATAATTCCGTTGATATGATAATATTATATTATATTTAAATTATATTTTTTATTTTTTATTTTACGAATCTCACTTATCCTATAATTTTTATTTAATATATCATTAAAGTCTATCCTATAATTTTAATTTAATATATCATTAAAATTTATGATAACATTGAAAGTTTGGTAGTCGGTCGATATTTGGGCCGGATAATTGATTAATTATTGGGCCTAATTTTAAAATATTAATCTTCTAACTAAAATACAATCTCATATTAATCTTCTAACTAAAATATCTCACATTAATCTCCTAAGTAAAATATATCTCTATACAAAACAAACAAAAATTATCCTATTAAAATATAAATATAAATAAATTATATAAAAACATATGCATATAATATTAAATAAAATTTAAATTATTATTATACAAATACAAATAAATTCAAATCATTAAAAAATATTAAAATAAAAATATTAAAAAACTAAAAAAATTCATCCGTGCATCGCACGGGATACAAACTAGTATATTATTATAACTGAAATATTAAAAGTTTTCGTCATCGGTATAGTACTGGGTGAACCATATAAAAGACTTTAACCATCCAATTTTAGGTGAACCATAGAATAGATCTTAACCATCCAATTTTAATAAAATCTAATTAAAAAAAGATATATCATACATACAACTCTGTCCTTTTATAAAACTCCTCACATATAATATTATATTATATTTAAATTATATTCTTTATTTTATATTTTAAGAATACTACTTATCTTATAATTTTTATTTAATATATCATTAAATTTTATGAATATTAATATATAAATATCATTCCAAGTAAACATAGAAAAGATCATAACCGTCCAATTCTAGGTGATTCATAGAAAAGATCTTAACCATCCAATTTTTTTAAAAAACTTATTTTAAATAAAAATATATCATTTATACAACTTTATCACCGATAGTCCTTTTTTTATACAATTGCTCACGGATAATATTATATTATATCTAAATTATATTTTATATTTTAAGAATTCTACTTATTCTATAATTTTTATTTAATACTATATTATTATACTATATTATTATAACCGAAAAATTAAAAGTTTTGGTCGTCGGTATGGTACTGGGTGAACCATAGAAAAGATCTTAAACGTCCAATTTTAGGTGAACCATAGAATATATCATAATCATCCAATTTTAATAAAATCTTATTTTAAAAAAGATATATCAAACATACAAATATATCCCGATAGTTCTTCTTTTATACAACTCCTCACGGATAATATTATATTATATTTAAATTATATTCTATATTTTATATTTTAAGAATACTACTTATCATATAATTTTTATTTAATATATCATTAAATTTTATAAATATTAATATATAAATATCATTCCCAGGTAAACATAGAAAAAATCATAACCGTCCAATTTAAAGTGATTCATAGAAAAGATCATCACCATCCAATTTAAAAAAAATCTTATTTTAAAAAAGATATATCATACATATAACTCAACCATCGACAGTCCTTTTTTTATATAACTGTTCACCGATAATATTATATTATATCTAAATTATATTTTATATTTTAAGAATTCTACTTATTCTATAATTTTTATTTAATACTATATTATTATAACCAAACAAGAGAACTTTTTTTTAACTCAATTTCATCACTATTCAGACTCTTTTATTTATTTAAAATTATGACTTTTAATTAAATTTTATGAATATTAATATATAAATAATATTGTATAGAAAAATATAAAAATAAATTTATAATAAAATAAATTACCATATTAAATTAAATATTTTAATTATATAAAATAATTAATATATAATTTATTAATATCATCCGTGATTTGCACGGGTTATAAGCTAGTATTATTATAACCAAACTAGATTTTTTTTTTAAACACTGATGTGAACCATAAAAAAGATTCTAACCGTCCAAATTTAGGTGAACCATAGAAACGATTATAACCATTTAATTTTAATAAAATCTAAAATATTAATCTCCTAACTAAAATACATCTCACATTAATATCTACACTAAAATATATCACATTAATCTCCTAACTAAAATATATCTCTATACAAAACACACAAACATTATCTTATTAAAATATAAATACAAATAAATTATATAAAAATATATACATATAATATTAAATAAAATTTAAATTATTATTATACAAATAAAAATAAATTTAAATCATAAAACAAATATTAAAATAAAAATATTAAAAAATTAAATATGTGCATTGCACGAGACATAAGCTAGTTATTAATTATTTGTTGTGCTCGTGTTTCTTCTTGGGATAAGAGCATCTCCAATGGTAGCAAAATCCTTAGCTAAATAGTCTACGTGTTCGTGTAAGTGACATGTATGTGTCACTTTTAGAGAATATGTAAAAAAAATTAGCACTCCAACCTTCCATCCCCTTAGCAAAATATATAGATAACCATGTTTGGCTGACTATATTTATTGAACCAAGAAAACCCTTAAGTATAATTTTATATAGTTATAATTATAGATAATATCATTGGAGCATATATTAAACCCCTTAGCTAAAATTTTACATAATCATGATAGTCAATTATTATAGCCAACCATTTTAGATTTTAGCATTGGAGATGCTCTAATATTCTATTTTAGCCAAGTCACTGCTATCCCGGGATTTTTATAATATTTTATTAATTTTTTATATTATTCATTCTCATTTTCTTAATAGGTATTAAAATTTTAATTAATATATACAAAATATTATTATATTTATTATTCTTTTTCTATATTTTTTAATACATACTTTTAAAGTACCAAATTTATATTAGGTGCAAAGCACGATTATTTTATATATGTTTATTATTTTAATATATATATATATATATATTTAAATCTTTCTTATTACATATGATATTTTATATATATTTATATTTTCTATTATTAGTTGTACACCGCTGTGAAATACTCTTTCAATACTTTGTGATACATTGCAATTACAGTGTTATTGTTTGTCGGAACGTGACGATCCAAACCTCACGATCACGAGTTTGAGTGTGTTATATTGAATATATATCTTTAAATTATAAATTATACTTCCTTCGTTTGGAAATAATTGACACTTGACTCTTTGATACACATTTTTAGGAGTTTTGACCACCTAGTTCAAATTAATTTTATAAAAATATTAAACCAAAACGTTTATTCAAAAAAAATTAAAATATTTTTTTAGCTTTGTAGTAAAAAAAAACTTAAAAATGTATGTCAAAAATTAGGCATCAATTATTTTTAAACAGAGGGAGTACTTCCATGAATTCTAAAGAACAATATATTTAAATAAAATATATAATATAATTTGATTTTCAGAGATTTCCGAGGGGCGGCAATTTCGAGTTCTGGGTCGGGTTCGTGTCGGGTCAGATTGTACTTAGTTGTTTCAGGTTGATTTTTTCCTAACTCTAACCCGTACCTACTGGGTTCGTGTCGGGTTTCAGATCATTTCGGGTTTTATCGCCTCTACTTTTTTTTAGAGTGATTGAAAATATACTCCTATATTACATATTCTCTCTCTCCTGGTTTATTTGGACTGATTGTTTTTGCACAAATTTTAAGAAAAAATAGTTCATTTCTCTTTCATTGCACGTGAAAGTTATATTTCAAATATATAATAGGTATTGTAGCCACTTTGTTAAATGTAAAAATGGGCAGTACATGTATAAAATATTGTTATTACTATTAAATAATTATGAACCAACTAGCGAGTATCTATCATTGTACGTACGTGAAAATACTTTATTATAATTAAATTTAGTTATATTAAATATAAAGTATTTGAAAAGTAGGGTCATAAATATATGGTTCATTAATTTTCGGGTCATTTTCAGGTTTCAGGTTCATGTCTGATTCTATCTGGTTATTTCAGATTGAATGTTTAATGACCCTAATTCGTATTTTTTCGGGTTGGGTTCGTGTCAATTTCGGGTCGGGTCGAAAATTGTTACCCCTAGGTTTCCCGTGGCTTGCACGGGTATAAGAAACATGATTTATAGAAATTATTAATTGAAATATTTTGTTTTACTTAACTGATTATATTTACATTTAAAACATATAAATTTAATAAAATAATTATAAAAAATTTACTATAATTAACTTGAAAATTATTTTACCTAATTAGTTATTTACAATTTAAACCCTATGTTATTAACAATATACAATTGAAACCCTCTTTTAATATATTTAGTAAATTTAACCATACATTTTTTAACTATTTACAATTGAAACTTTTTTTTAAAATAATTAGTAAATTTCACCATATGTTTTTTAACTATGTACAATTGAAACCTTTTTTAAAATAAATAGTAAATTTAACCCTACGTTTTAAAACATTTAGTAAATTTAACCTTGACTTTTTAATTTCAGAATAAAATAAATCTTACGACAAAATTTTGAATAAATATTCGTCAAATGCACTATTGTCAATTTTTTTGTATAGATATTATCTAAGCATAATAGATATTTGCAATTATTAGGGTTTTTTTCTTATAAAATGGATATTTAGATGTTATTTTCTATATTAATATATCTATATGTATAATATATTATTAGGGTTTATATTATTCTTAATATGTGTTTATATTATTCCATCTTGCCATCACACTTCCCGCTCAATATATTCATGAATGTTCATCACCAAATTTAATTTATTTTCAAAAATACTCTTCGGTGAATATACTTTTTCGAGATAAAATTTATTTTATTCCATGAATTTTTTTAGTTTTTTAATATTTTTATTTTAATATTTTTTAATGATTTGAATTTATTTGTATTTGTATAATAATAATTTAAATTTTATTTAATATTATATGTATATATTTTTATATAATTTATTTGTATTTATATTTTAATAGGATAATTTT
>QRFB01000645.1:65480-84903 GCA_008931105.1 Oenanthe javanica | reverse complement strand
TTACATGAGTTGAGTTGTCATCTACTAATTACAAATAGGCCTTGACATATGCCTTTCACTCATGCTTTGACACCACCTATACGGTGTATTTAAATTGTATTGGCGCGTCGCCGGAGTTATGAGACACATTGAGTCATGACTAATTTGTTTATGTTTGGCCATTTGGGTAGCATTGTGCTTAGTTCCTTGCATGCCCCTGTAAGATTTTGGGTAGCATTTGATTTGTTCTATGCAAGCCCGTGTAAGTTTTGATGACTACATATTCTGGAGAACCGAAATGTAGGACGNCCCTGTAAGATTTTGGGTAGCATTTGATTTGTTCTATGCAAGCCCGTGTAAGTTTTGATGACTACATATTCTGGAGAACCGAAATGTAGGACGTCCTATAAGTGTAAGATTATCTCCCATATCTGTAAGTAAGTTCACTTTTGATCTATTTGATATTATTACCAGTAAGTGGTTAGAGTATATTGTGTAAGAGTAAGAATATTTGTAATTTAAGAGTATATATGTAAGTTAATATTGTAAGATATCAATAGTGTCTTTTTACTTTTTTGTTATTTGTTTATATTGTGAGTTAAGTATGACCAATATCTTTTGTCTTTTTCAGTTTGTTTCAACATTCTTTATTCAGATATTTCATTTGTTCATATTGTCATCGTTCTAACCCTTGTACTCTTTGCATAATTTTATATCCGTATATGATCATTTCGCTCACTGCCGGTCTATATTTCTTTGTTTCCCCCGGCAGGTTAGGTGGGCTAATTAATGGGAAAAGTGCGAGTTGCAGACTTTGAGGAGTTGTAAAGTTTATATTTAGATTTGAATTTGTATAGTTAAGTTGTAGATTTTATTGTTGGATTGTAAGTTGTTGGATATTGAGAACTTGTATCGTTTATTGGAGTTTTGGATAAATTTATTTAAGTGAATAAGTTCGGGATTTTAAAATAAGTCTCGTCAAACTACCTTTCACTATAGGGTTATACTTTGAAGTAATGCGATCCATCTGATCTAGCGGTTGTGTTTGGACAGGTAAAACAAGCAAAAATGAGCTACAATGCTCAACAAATATATAATCAACAATATGGCATAGTAAGGAAACAACAGTAATAACAGAGTAATAAATGCAACTTGAATTTGAATGGTAAACAATTCTGGATACTGTGCAAAAGAATAATAGGTTGCTATATTCTCGTTAACACTATCGGTAGCTAAGCACCTAGGCTTTCGTTACAGTGCAACGTCAAATTCCAATTGGAAGGAAAGAGAATATACTGAAGCATTCACCACGCCTATTGTACATGATGATCAGTCGTATAGTACAATAATTAAGTAACCTTTTCTACTAGCAGAAGGATGATCCTCAACTAGTCATCACCGTAGGCAACACCTGGGCCTTTAAATGTTAGACCGTGTGTCACTCGGCCTCTTATACTTGATGGACTTTGCCGCACACAAGCCTCTTACACTTATATCTCCAGTCCCTTTTGAATAATCTAAAATTCAACAAGTCTAGAAGGGAATTTAATCCAACCTTTTAGAATAACAACAATCCTCTCTAGGATTTATTCATATCAACAGGTATGGAAGGGAATTTAATCCAACCTTTCAGAACAACAATAAATTTTTATAAGATTTTAACATCAGATAATAGATTGGCTCCCGAAACGAAGTGGGACTAATCTTGGAGTATGTTGGTTGACTCTCGATCAACTAATGAATAAGATACAAATAATCGATTCAAGAAGACTCAAGAACACGATCAGGGAGTCGCTAATATGAAATAATATAATCCCACAAAAATATTTAATTTTTGGGTAAGATAATGGTCCCTAAAGACACCAGTATAATTAGAAAAAATGTCAAAGTTGAATATTTCTTCTCTAATATGGAGTTATCGACTCAAAAATAAATGAGGAATGTTTGAGTCATAGCTCAGTATTTATTGTATAATGAAAAATAATATTTAAATTTTTTTAGATAAATCCAGCATATTTTTAAAGATAAGATAATATATAATTACTAATTTAGATGCCTTAAATATTTCTTAAATGTTGATAAAGGATATATAAAGATATATGATTAAATATTTAATTAATTTTAAAAGATTCAAAATATTTAAATAATATTATTTAATATTTAAAAGTTTCAAAGTACCCAAAATATTTAAATAATATTTAATCAACATTAAATACTATTTAAATAGTTTAAAAAGAACTGAAATTATTTAATCAATACTAAATAATATTTAAGAATCCAAACTCAAGATATTTAAATAATATTTAATCAATATTAAATAATATTTAAATAACTCACAACTAATATAAGTAATTAAATAATATTTAAATACTACATAAAATCTTTAAATAATATTTAATCAACACTAAATATTATTCAACTATTTAAGGGATATTATTTACCAATAAATAATCCTTATATCTCATCAATTAACATTGAATATATATTATAGGGAAAGATCCCTGAATAATATCGACTAACAGTCGAGAAATAATAGACTACTCCCGGTCGACTATCGAGTACCAAAAAGGTGTACTCGACACTAAATTCAGTTATATGGAACTGATATCATGCGTACTCTAACTTTTCGAGAAGTTCAGAGTCGTGAACGAACAATTCAACAACAGGGTGTATAGTTCTAACTGAATAGAATTTCAAACACAACAGAGCTTTATAACCAATAAATTGTTATAAAGTCAAGAGTTTAAGAAACTTGCCTGAGCAGTTAAGGCTGCGAGTAGTTGGTCCTTGCTTGGCACGAGTTGCTATGAAATGAAAACAGGGTTCAAAATCAGGTATACGAACTTTTAACTCTACTTGTGCCTACTCATGAATGCACATTAGCTTATCTTGCTATCAAGTTTTAGCCCGGTTCTTTAGCTAGTTATTAACTCATAACCATTATTAACAACTTTCATTAAATGTTCACTTTTTAATCTATCCTCGAAACCTTATTTATTTCATTGTTTAGTTAAGGTCAAAACAAACAAGTTCTACAAGGGTTTCTACTTGTATCTACTTGACTCCAATAATTTTCAGAAATCAGATTTTAATCCTTTTAATCCGAAACTTCTCCCAAGTAATCCCAGATTTCCCTAGTATTTTAAATAAAATTTTTAGATTTTATGGAGTAGCCTAGCTAGTGTGATCATAGCCTCCAAGTTAGGTGAAGAGAGTTTTTCAAGATTCTGCACTACCGTTACTAATTAATTCATATCTTTTCGCTCGTAACTCCGATTGACATGAATTTTGCACGTAAACGATCTAGAGACCGTCTTCTACTCAACCATGCCCAGAAATGGTCTAGGAACGCAAGGTAACCTCTTCGGGTTCCCAGGTCAGTTATGGTCCGAAAAAATGGCCATTACAACGTTTGTACGCTTAACGTTTCCTAACTTTTAAACTACTCAAATGCATCTCAAGCAACTCCAACATATTTTATACTACTACTTGAACATAACCAAGCAATCCCTAGTGATTTCATATTTTTATAATCATCCAATTATTACCAATAATTCACCAAAAATCATCCACCAACTCATCTCATATTTAAAACAACCTTACCAGTTCATAATCAAACAATTCATTACATACCATTCCATACCCTTAACATCCACCAACCTTAATCAAATTATATCCACATTCCACAACCATAATCTACACAATAATAACGCTTTAACTATGATCAAACTCAAGTCATGGCATCCAAAGCTATATAATCACCTTATAGCTAGTACATGAGTTCTATGGCTATATTTGCATATTAACAACTACCCATAGCCTAAACAACAATTAACAAACACTAACAAAGCTTAAGGAATCACCAAACATGGGTTTAAGAATTTATTCATATAAAAAGTTACTATTTATCATCTTGTATTTCATGAAAAATGAAGAGTTTCCATGGATAACTATGTGCAAGATTCATAGATAAGCTAGGTATGGGTTATACCTTTCTTTTAACCTCCTAATCAACACCAATGGACAAGAAATGGAAGAGCTATGAATTTTTCTCCCTCTCTCTTGAATAATTCTACGGAGAGCTTCTTCAAAGAGATTGGTTGATTTGATTTTTTTTCTTTGTTATACATAACTTGTCTCTTGGCTAAATAAAAGGGCAAGTCAACATGGTCTTCTTTGACTTTGGTCAATGCTACTAGCTTCCTTAACACACCAACTAATGCAAGTATTTGCATTTCTTTTCTTTTATATAAATAAAAATCGGCCCTTTTAATAATTTAGGTAGTAATTTGATTTTTCGTTTTTGTAACGATCCGCTATGACGAGTTTAATAACTATTACTCGTTCCGGGAATTCTAATAATTTGAATACCCACCAAAACCTTATTCCTTTATTAGTATTCATTATTTACTATTATTTGAACTCTTTCCTATTTGTTCGAAAGAATTGGGATACGATTCTCCGGATAGAATATACTAAGGAAGTTCTACGTATAGTACGTAGACTAACTTAAAAATACGAACTACATAATAATTTTGAGTTATGAATCTCCGAGTTCTGGTGAGATTTACGTACACTCATTTATATCACACATTAATTATACGACTTCGAAACTCTACTTTTTGATACGTAATTTATGTGACGCGATCATTTTTACTTCTAACACATATTTACTATTCATTAATAAAAGTTTTAAAAGTACCTAGAAATTAGGAATATTACACCGAAAATTGGTCAAATGTCTCCCATGGATTCAAAAGTCTTCCCGAGTTCTTCAAATGTCTCACAAGATTTGGAAAGTCTCCCCGAGCAAAGAAAATGTCTCATGAGCCTCTCAAAAGTCTCCCCGAGTTTGACAGAAGACATTCAGTATCTAATTTACCTATAAATACAAGTCTAGATCATAATTTTCAAGACAAATTCTAATCACTTTCTATTTTGGCTAAAAATAAATTTTAAGAGCATTTCATGTCAAAATCTCTCTAGAATTTTCAGAGCTACTTAGTGAATATTTTGTGATTTAATCTTGTAGCCAACTTCAAGTTTAATATAAGTATTTTACTTGAACTGTGTTCTTTGATAAGAAAATAGATTGAAAATATTCAAATTTTAGAAATTTGTATGCATTGTAATATTTAGAGATTTCTGTGCAAGTTTGGAATATAATTGTTAAACCCGAACACTTCATGTCAAATTCGTTCTAGATTACTTTATCAATTATATACACTTTTCATCAGATTAATTTTGTAATACTTTTTTAAGTTAAAATTATATCTTCTACTTGAACTGTATTTCATTAAAATTAATATTTCGTGGTTAATTAAAATAATATTTTTAAATCCAAAATTCCGTGATAATTTTAGATATTGTATTCAACCCCCCTCCTACAATATCAGGGACCAACACTTTTTATTTTATATAAAATTTAAAAATTTCTTCATACAATGGACTTCACTTGAAATACATGTTATGGTTGAATCTTGTACATGGTTATTTTTGGAAGGAAGGCGCGCCCCTTCGGGTCAATAAGGTCAAAAGTACATGGTTGGGATCTGCCTTCTTTCTACAATCTCTTTCCTTGGCTTAGTGGTGTATTTGAAGACCCTCGCTCTGTACTCCACGAGTTATCCTCGACGAAGATTTTTTGGATACTATTTGCCTCAACTTGGAAGATCATTTCCCTGTACTCAGGCGGGTTGTCCTCGTCTAGGAGCTTAGGACATGTCCTACATTCGGGGTGGAACTAGTGCTTATCTCCCGTCAAGGTTCCAAGAAAATAGCTGTAGTGAACTGGCTTGGCCTTGGGGAATCTGGGTCAAAACCATATTTTTGAAGTTCTTGGGCATTATACTAGGTTTTGGACTATCCGAATGAGCCTCGATGGAAATACCTCTTCCAGGTAGGGCTCTCTTGCCTATTGTGATTCAAAGAAGGAAACATTTTCCTAACAGACCTCTACTTCAGCAAGAACTATGTGGGCTTGATCCCCTATTTTGCTTATAAATAGGAGTACGTAGGCATACGGGGTTGGAAAATTTAGAGTTAACAGCCGCTAGAGAGAAAACTTATTTTCCCTCACAAACAAAGCAATAGTGTTTCCAAAACCTTACAATCATATCCCCCAATCTCATACAAACCACCAAGCTCCGGTGATATTCAACCTCGTTTGATTTTTTTCCGACGAAGAACCTTAATACTAGATTTCTCCATCAATAAATTAGAACTAGAAGGAGGGGTACTTGTATCCAAGGAGAAAAGAGGTCACAACAACTAGATCAGAGGTTGAATCGTAGGGCAAAAGAAGGGGCACACTCGCCTAATCAAGAACATGACCAAGATCACCGGAACTATCATGACCATGAGGAGTATCTCCCGGAGAATGTTACTGAACCCAGGGATGTTAACCGTGTTGTGGGCGGGCTCCCCCTATCATGATGGTTAACTTGGACTTGATGGTACAGCTGTATCAGATTAGTGACCCGGCGAAGGGCCTTCACGACATTGTCCAAGGCATCGGGGACTCAGTGAGAGGATTTGATGACCATATATGCACTCTCGAACGCCGTTCTAGTAAGGAGTGAATGGTAGATGAAGGAGGCTGAAGGACGCCCGTGATGAAAGATTCCATGGAGTGACCCCTCGAAGGCTAGAGTTTGGTAGTGGAGCCACCAATCCAAGCCCAAATGAGAATACAGAGAGGAGAATGATACTTGTAGGAGAAGCCTAACGAGTTCCTCACCCGAAGCATTCAGGCCACACTAGTGAGAGGAAGCATAACACCCAGGTAATCCCTTAACCTAATAGAGTCTATCCTTAGAATATGACAGGTAGTCTATCTTTGTAGGATGAAGTTAGGGACTTATCCCACAGGAGAGAGAGGAAAGGGCGGGGGATGAAAATTATGACCGAGAAAGAGACCAAGGCCGAGGTAAGAATGCCCCACTCTGTCATAAACCTATCAATCCTATGCCTTTAAGGTCAATTCACCCAGATAAAGGTTTTTCGCTTGATATAGACCCGCGAACTCGCAGAACTTTTAAAGATAGAAGAACCAGAAGGTAAAATAATTTCCACAATCATAGGGCACCCCCATGAGGAAGGCGCATGCATGAAGCGCCCTCCTCCAAAAGGGCACCTATTATGATTTCTATGAACTCAGGAAGCACCTCTGAAGGAAGGTGCCCTAGCCCCCGTGAAAATCAGGTGAACCAAACACTCACCTCCCAGCATTAGAATAATCAAAACGACTAGGGCAATTAGAATACACAAGACATGCCTCCTCCACCACATCTTCATGAAGGCGCACCTTAGCCCACCATCCAGGTCCAGATTACACCAGTTTTTAACCCAGCTATTAACAGCCAGGCGGTGCCCATACCTCAGGACGCGCCCCAGAAGGCCACCCCGATACCAACAAGCTTTCTTGCTCTTTCTACAGGCACTGCTCAAGCCACAACCCCTACTGTTCAAGCAAGCCCCCTAGCACATCTCTCAGGTATGCAAAATATATTTGGGTGTAGGCAATGTGAATGTCGACGAGTTGAAGAAACTCCCCACTCTTCTTAATGGAGGGAGAATGATGACTCTAGTGCAGGCTCCATCTCCCTTCTCCTCAGCAGTAAAGGAAACTCCACTCCCAACATGGTACCGCAGCACTACCGACCTCCGATATCATGGGAACTCTGACCCAATCGAATACCTCGGGAAATTCAATATTGACTTAGATGTTTACCAAATACCTGATTTGGCCACATGTAGGCTACTACCTACAACTTTGAGGGATAATGCTCAAGTATGGTTTCAGAAGTTGGGGACCAGAGTGGTCATATTTGGGAGCAGATGCAACTCTTATTCTTAACACAATTCCGAGCCGCTATAAACTATGCTCCTCCTGTCACAACCTTGTCCAATGTTGTTAGGCTCCGGATGTATCGCAGAAAGGGGTTGAATACGATAATCACAATAATTTAATATTCTTTTCAAAATTTGTGGATAAATAAATTATTACTTGAGAGTGGGTTCGAGTCCTTGTAGTGTTTAGGGGAGCGCTTACTAATTTTCTGTCTTTAGGATAAATCAATTAGGTTATAGAAAATTAGCAAATAATTAACATGATATGATTCAGGGAATATATATTTGTATAAATATAGACCTTGAGGTGTGGATGCTACACCGGTAAATAAACCGGTTCCCAAAGAACAAGTTTGTTCTTCGATTCTAAAAAAATATAAACTCAATTTCCTATACATGAATATCTAAATCAGTAAAAAGGAAACTAAGACCGTAGAGAGTCATATATAGTGGCCCGGAATATTTTCTGTTAAGGGACCAACCACTAATATCTATCCGGTGAAGAGGTATATGTATGTCTGTATTTTTCTCTCTTCTTCGGCAATGGCTATTCTCTATATATTTTTGTGTTGTGTAGAAAACCATTTCCAAATGAATGGCTCTACTTCTTTTTGTGTGTAGACTTTTTCAGTATAGCTACGTGGCTTCATGTGCACTAAGTAAACTGAGCTGCTTCACATTCTTTTTATCAAAAATTAGAGGAATAAGGCTTAACAATTGATGTGTCTTGGAATAATAATCTGGATAGAAATTTGATTTAATTGATTCATAAAAATCGGATGAAGCTTGAGTGGGATAACAATCAGCACCTTTAATTTCATAACAGTCGGAGCAATGTGCCTTAACAATCGACCTTTGTTTTCCGATAACAATCAGCACATATAAATGCCACAACAATCGGAAGGTGGAAATTATGGTCTAATTACAGTTTAGTACCTCAACTTATCCACCTTTTGCACCTTAGGCCCTTGCGGTTTTGTTGTTTGCACTGTACAATCTTTGAACTATTTAGAAGTTTGAGCTGCACAGCCGTTTTCAACCTTTGACATCTTAAAACCTTTACAAGTTTTTCCTTTCTTCATAGTTCTCTTCACACTTGACACAAAGACTAGTACATAGTCAATTTCAACATCTTTAAGCCTTGAAATATTTTCTTCTTTAGCAACCAAGCTTTGTAGAATTTCCTCTGTATCTCGAACTTGATTTTTTCCGGGATTTGACACATGGCTTCCCATTTGAAATTAACTTAACTACCAACCAATTCTTCTGATACACAGAAGCAATCAATCTCTTTTATGCTAACATTTAGTGCACGATCTTCACTAGTCTGGTTCACAAATGACTGACATGATCTTGATCTTCACATTTTCTTGACTATACAATTGATTGTGTTCTTTGTTAATAACAAATGCTTCTTTTGTAAGTACATTAGAATCCTCTAACACTTATGCTGAACCAAGAACATATCTGAAATCCTAAACGCTTTCGAATATTATCCTTTACCGAAGTCTGAACATATGAATGAACTTTTTCTAGCAATCTATAGTAGACTCCAAGATTTCATCTAATATTTAAATTCTTTATATCTGTCGTATCTTCAATCTTCTCGATTCATGTACTCAAGTTTTGCAAATTATCGCTTAACTAATTCGTAGACAATGATTAAGAATAATCATTGTTGAAGCACTAGAATCTTTCTAGTACTTAAACAACTACTTCACTGCTTCCATATTCTTGAATACTTCAGCCTTTATTCTTTACTGAGGCATGAACAAATTAATGAACTTCTTTGAGTGAGTGAATTCTTCAAGTTTGTAGATGTCTTCTTTGTCCTTTGTCTTTACCTTGTCTTCATGTATTCCAGATTCCGGTGATAACTTCATATTATTTACACGTCATGTTCTTGTATTGAGTTATAAAACTATGTTACATATAGGTCTATACATACAACCTTTCAAATGTCAAACAAAGGGATAATAAGTCCCTCTAGGCATACTTCAAAAGATTCAATTATGAAGCAACGAGAGTTAGAGGAGCAACATATGACACTTTGAAGAGTTTTCTTATTGTCGGCCTAAGAGTTGTGACTGACTTCTGGAAGCACCTACAAGATAACTGATAGGGTGAACATGATAACTGATAAAAGAAACCAAAGTCCAAAAACAAAGGATAGGGTGAACATGATAACTGATAAAAGAAACCAAAGTCCTTCGGTCACCTATGATAGCAGAGACGACTGCTACACACCTTTAGCAGCTAGTGTAGAGCACATCTACGAAGTGAATAAAAACAAAGGTTTATTCAGGCGACCTCCCTCTCCAGTAGCTTGGCAAAATAAAGACAAGAAAAAGTTTTATGAATATCATGAATCCACCAGTCATGAATGCCGACAACTGAATGATGAGTTCGAATTTCTAATCAAGGAAGGGCACATGGATGAAGTAAAGAAGTATAGAGCTGATCCCCCCACCCCTTGTAGGGAAAATAGAGCCTTCTCAGGCGCCGATAATCAGGAAAAGACTATAAACTCTATCTTTTTCAGAGCCAACAACATACACCCCATCTTTGGAGGACATCACATTACAGGGGATGTGAGGAATGCAATGGGGAGGTATGCGAAGGAAGTAAAGCACCGACCTCTCACCAATATCAATTGCCTCCCTTTTAGGCCCACAAAACTGGTTAAGGGAGAATCCACAAATATTAATTTCAAGGAGGAAGATGCCAAATGGGTAGACCACCTCAATAACGATGCTTTGGTAGTCACAATAAAAATTGGGGTGGTAAGTGTTCATAGGGTATTCATAGATAATGGGAGTTCGGTAAACATCCTTTACTACAACACATATTAAAAGACGGGGCTACCCGACAAGGACATGACTGTTGAAAACATCTACCTCTACAATTTCGGTGGAGAATCTATCCCTGTCAAGGGAACAATCCACCTTCCAATTACCCTCGGGGAAGGATAATTGTCCTCCACTCAAATTATTCATTTCATGGTAGTAGATCAGGAGTCGGCTCACAATGCCTTAATCAGAAGGCTGCTATTGAAGGAAATGAGGGTCATCACCTTCATCTATCACTTGTCCATGACATTTCCCACTCCTGCAGGAGTTGGATGAGTTAAGAGGTGTCAGTTTGATATTAGGGAATGTTATAATAAGTCAGTAATGGTGATTCATAAGACAAGGAACTTAAGGCAACCTCAATTAAAAAACATATGTGGTCGAGAGCCAAGGAGAAGCCATAGTTAACGTCCGATATACAGTGAAATTCCCCGAGAAAGATGACTTTTTTGAAGAAGCCCTATATTTGGAGGACAAGCCCCATCCTCAAGTATTGGAAGAACCTCCTAAAGAAGAGTTTGTAGAAGGAATTCTTGAATATGCTATTTATGAATAATCTGAGGACCAGGTCTTGAAAAGGGAAAACAAGGGCAAAAAAGTAGTTCCCGAATCATTTCCTATCATTGAGTTAGAAGAAATTTTGACTAGTATCAACCCCAAAACCCCAGAGGGTGCACCCCTGGCAATTAGAGGTTGTCTTGATAATGAGTCATTTTATTCGAAATGGTTGACAAATCCTTTGTTACAAAAGAAACCTAATGGGAAGTGGAGAACTTGCATCGACTTCACTGATTTGAACAAGGCTTGCCCTAAGGATATTTTTCCTCTTCTAAGGATTGATTAATTGGTAGACGCCACCACCAACCATGCCCTTCTTAGTTTTATGTATGCATACTCGGGATACAATCAGATCCCAATGTGTGAAGCCGATCAGGAACATACCTCTTTCATCACTAACAGAGGATTGTATTGGTACATTGGCATGCCATTTGGCCCAATCAACACTGGATCAACTTATCAAAGGCTGGTTAACATGATGTTCAAAGATCAGATTGGAAAAATAATAGAAGTGTATGTGGATGATATGTTAGTAAAGTCCAAAGAGGCAGGAGACTATGCGAAGAATTTTGGGGAAATTTTCGACATTCTGAGGAAATATAGGATGAAACTTAATCCTCAAAAGTTTGTTTCTGGGATAGAGTCAGGGAAATTCCTTCGATTTGTAGTTAATCATCGGGGAATTGAAGCAAAATCTACAAAAATTGAAGTGCTCCTTGACGTGAAGTCATTAGCAAGTGTGAGGGGAAGCGTCCCTTTCTAGCCAAGCCTATTGAAGGAGAAACGTTGATCATATACTTAGAAGTCTCAGAGTATTCGGTCAGTGCCGTCCTCATTAAGGAGGAGGTTGATTTGTAATCACCAGGTTACTATGTGAGCAAGAGGCTTCGCGACATGGAGACAAGATACTCTAATATGGAGAAGGTTGTTTATGCCTTGATACTAGCCGCCAGACAGCTATGCCTTACTTCCAAGCGCACAAGATTAAAGTTAGGAGAGCTTACCCACTTAAACAGGTCATGCATAGGCCAGAGAATTCAGGAAGAATGTTGAAATGAGCAGTCGAGTTAGGGTAATTTGACATTGAGTAAAAGCCAGGAAATGCTATTAAAGATCAACCCTTGGCTTTGAGAATTATGAAAGAGCCTTAGTCCCAGTAAAGGCCTTATGAATCTTTCAATGAAATAAAGTGGAGGTGCCTGAGCTATGGTGGACTTTGCACGTGGACATAGTAGTAAACAATGAAGGATCCGGGAATGGCGTGGTATTCATTAGCTCGGAAGGGCGTCATCTTATTATTGTTATCCAATTTACCTTTCGAGCAACCAATAATGATGTTGAGTATGTTTTAGGAATATATTCATTTGACGATGTACAAACTACTAGAACAGGATTTAGCATAGCTTATTTGTAATAAGTCTTTCTAGTCTCTGAAATTTTATAATCAGAGTCTAGTTAATCAACATTCTTGTATTTAGAAGATTTTCTGTAAAAAGTGAAACCAGACTCTAGATGGAGATCAGAGTATGGGAGATAATCAGAGTTTATAGACTATTAGAGTCTACAATCTGTCAGAGTCTACCGATGATCAGAATCTATAGACTATGAGAGTCTACAATCTGTTAGAGTCTATAGTCTATAGTCTATAGTCTGGCAGAGTCTGAAGATTTCAGAGTCTATAAATTCAAAGCTAAATTTGTAAGATGATTACAGAAAAGGGAAGTCTTTGAAGATAAAGTGAAAGATATTGAAGATATGCTATGGGAAGTAGGAAGAATTGTAGAAGGAAACTGTCAGCTAATGATTAGGAATTATATTCCTATTGTAATTTATTTTTTCTGTTATTAGTTGATAGGCAGCTCTCTATATAAACACTCTATGTAACCTAATTGGAAGAAGATAAAGAAAAATAAAGTTTTGTGAGAGCATAGAGATAGAGAGAGTTGCTGCGAGAAACACAGAGAAGCTGCTAGGGTTTGTGTACACCTTATAAGAGTTTGTATTTATAAATCAATAATACAAACAGTTTTCATTCATATCTTTTTGTTTAATCTTTGTTCTATATTCCAGTCTTTAATTCATATTGAGTTGATTTTAATCAGGCAGAAAAGTCACACAAGTATTCAACCCCCCTTCTACTTGTGCAACTGAGAAAAAAATTGGTATCAGAGCCTAACGTTTAAAATCGATCAAAGATGTCTGGAAATAAGGATGAAAATTCTAACATTCCTATGCTTAAGAGAAACGAGTACACCCACTAGAAGGTTAAGATGTTGCACCATCTGGAGGCTACAGACCCTGACTATCTTGAAAGAATTCATGAAGGGCCCTATGTGCCTTTAAAACTTGTGCCTCAAATCATTGATGAAGGTAAAGTAACTGAATAACACTTCATTGAAAAGCCAAAGGCTGAATGGAAAAGAGAGGGAAAAAAATGTCCTTAAAGAGGCAAAGGTCAAAAACATTCTCTTTAACAGTTTGAATTCTGTTCTTACAAACTATGTTATATCATGAAAATCTGCTAAGGAGATGTGGACAAAACTTGAAGTGCACTGTCAAGGGACTACAGATGTCAAGAAAAATGCTAGGTCTTTGTTAATTCAGGAGTATGAGTATTTTGAAGCTAAATCTGGAGAATCTATTACTGAGATGTATGATAGGTTTACAAAATTCTTGAATGAGAGATGGCTATGCTTGGTAAAGTTCATGAATCTGAAGATACAAACACCAAGTTTCTGATAGCACTTCTTGAAGAGTGGGACAACAAAACAACAGCTATAAGGGAAGCTAAAGATTTAGATGACATAACTCTAGAAGAAATGTATGGAAAACTCAAGATATATGATTTAGAGATACAACAGAGGAAGAATAAGAAATTTGTAAAGACAAAATCTGTGGCACTCTTAATGGAGTCTGAGAAAGAACAACAAGAACAACCCATAAAAGCTAGAATCAAGGATTCAAGGAAGAAGGGTAAAGCTATTGAGAAGTCAGAGTCTACTGACACAGACTCTGATTCTGATGAAGAGATTGATCGAAGTCAAATGATGGTTATGTTTGCAAAAAATTTAAAAAGAATGAAATTTAACAAAAGAACTAGCAAATTTAGCAAGATGCCATCATTCCAGAAGGAAGATGAGAAGGTTGAGAAGAGCAAGAGCACTTTAATCAAACTTGACAAAGCAAAGGTCAAGTGTTTCAACTGTGGAATATTGGGGCACTTTGCTAGTGAATGTATAAAGTTAAAGAGTCAAGGAAAAGGGAAAGCACTTCTATCAATAGGAAAGCATTGGGCATATTCAAGCTCAGAGGATGAAATTGTGAAAAGCATATGTCTAGGCCTATTTGTAATAATTAGATGACAACTCAACTCAATAAATAAAAGAAGTAAATAATAATTATGAAAACAGGAATCAAGACAGTCAAAGTTAACTAAACACAAAGAATCCCCTGAATCAGAAGTATTCAAATGAAGCTGCTACTATTCACCAGAAGAAGTTCATTAATATGTTCAAGCGTCGGTGAAATATAATAAAGTAATGTTTCAAAAGAGTTCAGAAGATTCAGAAGATTTCATGTGGTTACTACAGGATGATTCTAAGAAAAGAAGTTATTGAAGTGAAAGCGAGAAGCAAGAACAAGACAGAAGATCACAACTTAATGTTAAAGAGGTGAATAATATTTATTCAGTATGACACAAATGAACCAGACAGTACATTTATGTGTCAACTAATTAAATAAATATTTATCACCTAGCTAAAGTGATTTTCAGATAGAAGACAGGAAGACTCAAGTCAAATCATCAAGGATTGTGTAGTAAAGAAACTAAATTAATTCTACTACCAAAGTTAATTAATAATTTAATTTATCTACTTAACTTAATTCACCTTGAATTAATTTAATTTATAAATTATTTTATTAATAATTTGTGGAATTAATTAAGTTAAAAAAAGATTTAAGTTTATATTTTAAGAAAGTCTTGTTGCATTTAATTCAAAAGTATTACCGAATTATTTCAGTAAGACTTTTTAAAAGTCTTACCGAATTATCTCGGTAAGACCTTTTAAGAAAGTCTTACCGAAATTATATCGGTAAGGCTTTTCAAAAGTCTTACCGAGCTTTTCCGGTAAAACCTTTTAAGAAAGTCTTACCGAGAAAACACTTGGCTCGGTAAGACTTTTCAAAAGTCTTACCGAGATTAAAGAGTCTTTCCCATCAGTTTTTAAAAGTCTTACATGCTTATTTTATAAGGTCTTTTGATTTTTAAATAAGTTTTATTCAAAAGTCTTGCTGAGCTAAACCTCTATAAATATGAGGTTTTGGCTTCATTATTAATAGATTGAAAAGATCAAAACATTCAAATTTCAGAAATTTATATGCATTGTAATATTCACAGATTTCTGTGCAAGTTTGGAATATAATTGATTAAACCCGAACACTTCATGTCGATTTTGTTCTAGATTATTTTATCAGTTATATATACACTTTTTAATCAGATAATTTTTGTAATACTTTTCAAGTAAAAAATTATATCTTCTACTTGAACAGTATTTCATTAAGACTAATATTTCGTGATTATTTAAAGTATAATTTTAAATTCAAAATTTCACGATGATTTATAGATATTGTATTCAACCCCCCTTCTACAATATCAGGGACTAACAAATTGACTATGAAAATCTAGCATTGATGGCATCCTTCTCAAGAAAATCACAATCTCCCAAAGAACCCTCATCTCCTAAAACTCAGGTATCAATCTTCACTCCTGAATCCTTACTTAATTTAGACTATGATGGTATACAAACTGTGAAAAATGAGGTTAATAAAATAATGATAAATTATAGATCTCTCACTAGTGAAAGTGAAAAGTTAAGAGAAGAAAATTTAACATTGACAAACAGGAATGATCATTTAGAGTCTGAGTTAAAATTAATGGAACAATACAAGAAGGATTCTGAGAAATATAGTCACAACTACATTGAAATTCTGAAAGCCTTTGACTATGTTAAAAAAGAACTAGAGGAAGAGAGACTTAAGTTCAGAGTTTGGACAGACTTTAGAAGAAAAGTTCAGGAAATTCTCAATAATCAACATGTGTGTCAAACTGTTGGTCTAGGATATGACAAGAGTCAAGGAAAAAGACTTATTGTTGAGAGTGATAACATTGATGAAGCTAGTCAAATTAATAAGACTAAGGACAAAAGTACCTTTATCCCTGTTAAGTTTATGACTTCTGAATTAAAGAATAATTTGCCTAAAGAAACCACAAACTCATTTGTAAATGTTCCCCCTGTTGTTGATAAAAAGACAGATGAAACATGATTAAATGAGACTAAGAAAAATATTAATATAAGGTACTTGTCTAAGTCTAAGTTACAGGAGAGGCTAGAGAACTTATCAGAGTCTACCAAAACTAGGAGAAATATGAATGGTAAGGAAGGCATTAACAAGGCTAATAAGAATCAAAAGGATTCTAATTCTCCTAGAAAGAAGTGTTACAGATGTGGCAACCATACCCATTTATCTCTAGGCTATAAAACAAAAATTGAGAAGAAATCAGAGTCTATTCATTCACAGACTCTGAAAAGTCACTACATTCCGTAGAAGCCTTATTACCACTGTGGTAGCATATTTCATTCTATTTATGTGTAGATACTATCATGATTTGTATTACAACTTTTATTGAGCTAAATTCTTCAATTGATAAAAGTTGGTATGATACTGTCAAGACTCCACCAGAGTCTAAAGCAACAAAGGAGATAGGTAAAATAAAAGTGAAGTACTCTAAACCCGTTTCACCCAAAGTTAGTAGAAAAGGATCCAAAACTGTTTGGATCCCCAAAACATCTAACTAGTTGTTTTAATGTATGCAGGGAACTAGGGAAAAGAAAGNAGGGTAAAGAAAGTGACCCTAATCCTGGACAGTGGATGCTCAGGACACATGACTGGAAAGAAATCTCTGCTTACAGAATTTGAGGAGATGGCTGGCCCAGAAGTATCCTTTGGAGATGTCAACAAAGGACAAATACTGGGATATGCAAGATTGTACTTGGGAATGTCATTATTGAAGAAGTAGCTCTAGTTGATGGCTTAAAACACAACATAATCAGCATTAGTCAACTTGGAGATAAATGTTACCATACTGGCTTTGACAACAAAGAGTGTCTTGTAACTCACAAATAAACAGCCATTTTGATTTTCAAATGACACAGACATGGTAACATATATAAAGCCATCTTGGAAGATTGTATTTACAATGAAGTCACATGTTAATACAACAAGGCCTTAACTGAAGAAAGTTGGAAATGAAACAAGAAATTGTCACACATCAACTTTAAAACACTCAACAAGTTGGTTAAACAGAATCTTGTAAGAGGATTACCACAGGTTAATTTTGTGCAAGATGGACTTTGTGAAGCATGTCAACTTGGAAAACAAAAGAAAACATCCTTCAAGAGCAAGACAATAAATACCATTTCTGAACCCTTTTATTTACTACATCTTGATTTATTTGGTCCAGTAAATGTTATGTCAATTAACAAAAATAAATATACTCTTGTTATTGTAGATGATTTTACAAGATTCACATGGGTTTTCTTTCTACATTCAAAGGATGAAGCTTCTCAACACATAATAGATCATATCACTTTTCTGGAAAGAAAATCAAAGAAAATAGTTAGAGTTCTAAGAAGTGACAATGGTACTGAATTCAAGAATGCAACCATGGAGGAATACTGTGTATCAAAGGCAATTACTCAACAATTTTTTGCATCAGGAACACCCCAACAAAATGGAGTTATGGAGAGAAATAATATAACACTCATAAAAGCTACCAAAACAATGTTGGCAGAATCTAAACTACCAGTATATTTTTCAGTTGAGGCAGTAAGTACAACATGTTTCACTCAAAATTGTACATTGATTAATATGCAAGGAATGAATCCATATGAGATGGTAAAGAACAAGAAGCCAAGTGTGAAAATTTTTCACATATTTGGATGCAAGTGTTTTGTACTAAAGGTACATCTTGAAAATCTAAGCAAATTCGAAGCCAAGGCAGATGAATCAATCTTTCTTGGATATGCATCGAACACAAAAGCATTCAGAGTGTTTAATCTCAGAACCAAAATTGTTATGGAATCTATTCATGTTGCATTTGATGACAAAAAGATTATAGGATTGCAGGATGAATTAGAGTCAACAACATTGGAATTTGAAAATTTGAAAAGTTCTGAGATAGATGAAGATGATGAGGATGAAGAGATTCAAATAACTCTTGAAACAACACAGAATCCTGCACACTCTAAGGGGGAGCCAGAAAGATCAACTCCAAATAATTCAGAGTCTACCCAGACAGAGTCTAGATAGACAGAATCAAAATTTTCAGAGTCTAACTCTTCAGGGTCTGGATCAGGAAACTCTGAATTTTTCTCAGAGACAAACAATTCAGGGGGAGCCTCTTCATTTGAATTTAACTCTCACTTAAGAAATGCCAATGATTTATGGGGAGCTTCAAGTTCAAGAATCAATCTTCCACCAACAAGAAAATGGACAAGAAAATCACACTCCTGATTTGATAATTGGGGATCCTGAGAGTGGTATACAAACAAGAGCAGTCACTCAAAATGAATGTCTTTATAGCTTTTTTCTCTCAAAGAATGAACCTAATAAAGTTGAGGAAGCATTACGAGACCTTGATTGAATCATTGCAATGCAAAAGAATTGAATGAATTTGAGAGAAGTAAAGTGTGGAAACTTGTACTAAGACCGAGAGATGGATCAATTATTGCAGCCAAATGGGTGTTCATAATAAAGCTTGATGAAATTGGGACTGTGATTAGAAACAAAGCAAGGCTAGTTGCAAAAGGATACTCTCAGGAGGANAAACTTGATGAGAATGGAACTGTAGTAAGAAATAAAGCAAGGCTAGTTGCAAAAGGATACTCTCAGGAGGAAGGAATTGATTATGATGAAACTTTTGCACCAGTAGCAAGATTTGAAGCTATCAGAATGCTTCTTGCATTTGCAGCCCATTCAAAATTCAAGGTGTATCAAATGGATGTGAAAAGTGCCTTCTTGAATGGGAAATTGGAAGAAGAAGTCTATGTGGAGCAACCACCAGGATTTGTTGATCCAAAGTTTCCTGATCATGTTTACAGGTTAGACAAGGCACTATATGGATTGAA
>QRFB01000645.1:0-64187 GCA_008931105.1 Oenanthe javanica | reverse complement strand
TGTGAAAAGAATTTTTAGATATCTCAAGGGGGCACAAACTCTTGGACTTTGGTATCCTAGAGAGTCAGATTTTTCACTAATTGGTTATTCAGACTCTGACTATACAAGATGCAAAGTGGACAGGAAAAGCACAACAGGACAATGCTAATTTCTTGGCAACAAGTTAATTTCTTGGTTTAGCAAGAAACAACAAATAATTTCAACCTCAACAGCTGAGGCTGAATACATAGCAGCTGGAAGTTGCTTTGCTCAAATCCTGTGGATGAGAAATCAATTACTTGATTATGGACTAACATTCTCAAATATTCCTATGTATTGTGATAATACTAGTGCTATTAAAATTGCAGAGAATCCAGTCCAACACTCCAGAACAAAGCACATTGATGTCAGGTATCATTTTATTAGAGAACATGTTGAAAATGGTACTATGACACTTCATTATATTCTAACTGACAGACAGATTGCAGACATATTAACCAAACCACTTGATGAATCTACCTTTCTTAGACTGGTAGGTGAATTAGGTATGTTAAATATGTAAGTGTTCTATCATAAAGGAAGCAAGTTATGTACTTTAACTATAGTTTATTTCTCAAAACTATGATTTATTCTTACAAAATTATTGAGGTACTGTATCTTGACATAGTCTATAGTCCTAAACTCTGATGAGTCTATAGACTCTGATGAGTCTGTAGACTCTGATAGTCTATAGACTCTGATGAGTCTGTAGACTCTGAGAATGTTATAAGGGCCTAGACTCTGAAATGGTTAACATTTGTGCCTACAGACTCTGATTACGTTTAAACTATTCAAATGACATGAAATAGGCGGTAACAGTTACTTTTGACTGGTGACAGGCTGTAGACTCGTGTGTATTGTATGTAATTTAAACAAAATAGAAAATTCTCATACATTTTACTCACTTGTTTATTGCAAATTATTTTCTAAGGCAGAAATATTCACAGATCTTTTCACGAACCCTAGCTAATTTCTTCAAGCATTTTCATCACTCTCAACAATTTCAATGGCTACTATCTCAACTGTCATGAGGGGACCCAAGGCAATTGCATTCTGTTTTGGTTATTTCGAGTTCATGACCACTAACCATGTGGCAACCCTTGGTGACAAGAAATGGGTAGATGCTGTCTACTACCCTATGATAGATTTCTTGGAGTAGAGTGAGCTCAGTTACATTCTCAAGACAACACCAGTGATTTATATGGATGTTGCTTCTCATGCCTGGAGCTCTGCCAAGGTAGTTGATCCTTCTCAGGATCAACTAGGTAAAATCATGTTTATATTTGGTGACTTTACTTTTGATGTCACTACTGATGTGTTAAATTCTTTGTTTAAATTGTCTTTCAAGTCTTCTTTTGATAATACTGTATCTGATGACGAAATCAAAAGTATGTTTAAGGCAATAGGTCATTCTGCTAGCTTAGAAAATATGAGTAAAATAACTAGGCCTTACTTGAGGAAAGAATGGTCATTCTTTTTTTATTAAATTACTAAGTGTTTCACTGGTAAATGTAGTGGATTTGATGCCTTATCTTTTATCACTTATCAGATTGGTCACAGCCTTCTATTTGATAAAGTGATCAACATTGGTGATATGTTGCCCACTCAAATGGGAGAAAAATTGAATAATGTGCAGGAGGGGAGAAAAAAAGGTTTATTATCATAGAATCCTTATGTTTATCCTCAATCACTTCATTCCTAACATGTCTGCCAAGCTTGCAGATGATTTCTGTGTGCAGGCATACAAGCAACAAAAGAGGATATTCTATGATATTAAGAGAATTGATGAGAAGAAAAGGAGTCTACCTGCCATGGTCTACCCACAGGTAATGCAGGTAAAGCTCTCAAACTATAAACCATTTATCTATAATTCTTCATTCTTTAGTGGTGAAATGGTACATGAACAAGTAATGGAGAACCCCCTGCATCTATCCAAGTAATCAAATCCCTTTTACATAAACAATCTTCAAAACCAAAATCCAAAAAGAACCCAACCTCTGGTGTCTCTCAACAAGCACTAGTTGTTAAGAAGAGATGATTGGTACAATCAAGGCTTGTAGATGAGCCAAGTGATGAAGAGCTCAACCCCCTTGAGAAACAGGTTGTTGAAGGACTCTCTTTGCTAAAAGAGGGTCATGATACACCTAATTTTAACCTTAAATCCAAGTCTGTAGACTCTTAAAAGGCTATAGACTCTGATAAATCTAGGGAAGCACCTCAAGATTCTCAAATTGGGTCTTCTGAGAAATCTTTGCTCAGAAATACAATAGGTTAAGGAAGGCTTATTCCGCATACACACAAAACTCTATTACTATTACTAACCCTATTTTGCAGGAAACAGATGCTCCCAAGGCTCCTACAGGGCCAGAATCTGAAATCAAGAAAACTCCTGAACTAGAGTCTAATGTTAAGTCAGAGTCTAGACTGTCTTTAGACTCTGATTATGAGACATTTTGGGAAGGAATGCCATTGGATGCAGCCTCATATCTCATTGATGAAATCATTACTCCACATAATGAGGTATTGTTATTTTTATATCCTCTGGTGGAGTCATTAAAAGATCCTCAACTCTACAAGACACAACACAAGTCTTGGATCTTCTCACAACCTATGCAGCCCTAAGGAAGAAAATGAAAGTGTATCTATATTTGTCTGCACAGGATGCAATCACCAATCTTTACAGCTACCTCTTCAATTCTTCATTACAATGTAAAGCTTCTGGGCTCATAGAAGGCAGAACTAATGTTATTCTCAAAGCACTTGGTGTGCTAGACTCTGAATAGCAAAATATAAAGAAGCCTAAAAAGCTTAAAGTCCATAAAAGGAGAGAATCAGAGTCTGTTGCTGAGTTAAAAACCGAGGTTGAGCAACCAATTTTTGACTATGAAGCAATTTGGGATAAAGGAATTACCTACAGGACAACAATTGACTGGATTTTAACTATTCAACCTCTTCCAAGGAAGGTGGTTGATTTTCTTGTCCACAATGTAGGAAAGGTGGCCAACAAATATATCTATCCAACCTATCAGAGTAGATTGGATCAAATCAAGGGCTCATATTATCAGAAGATTGCAAGGGAACTGCATGATTCCTTTCACATGACTTTTGCCTAGGCCATCAATGCAATCCATTCAAGAAATTTTCTAAATGACAACTTGGATGCATTAACAATGGTAGAACCACATGAGGAAAAAGGTAATACAAGGAAGTTAGAGGATGGGACTAGTGCACCAGTGGTGGCTAGTGAGAAAAATAATCAGTCTGCCACACCTACCCAAGAACCACCTAGTTAGAGGTTGGGTAATAGTGGGGCAGGGGAGCATGTTGTTAGGACCTCCTTGGAAACTCTCAAATATGCTGTTAAGAACCCTAGTGATATTGGAGGACAGACTCTGATGGATGCTCATGAAGAAATTCCACAATCTATTCTATCAGAGTCTATCTACCTTGAGGGGGAGTCTCAAGAACCAACAGTCAAAGATGGTGACACTCAGACTCTAGCTTCCAATGAAGTCATACTAAAGCAGTCAGAGTCTAGAGTAGACCCTGAGACTAGAATACTGGAGCCAACAGATTCTGTAAAGAAAGAAGAAGTTAGTATCGGTTCAGAGTCTGTTGATGCTCACCCCTTGGTGGAAATCCCTAGCCTTCAGACATTTGAAGGGGTACCCCTCTATCAAGGTGGTTCAGGTATTGAAGCAACTATCATTTCTCTCAACCCCTCTTCTGTCGGACTTTTGAGTGCACCTATCCAAATGAGTGAAAAAATAAATGAGAGGTTGGCACTGGTCTAGGCAAAAGGAGAGGTAAATAAGGCTGTAGAGAGCCTGAGTGAGAAAGAGAGAATGGGTTCCCAACCCACTATGAGGATGAGAGATTAGGGTATCCTGAACCTAGCTTCACTTATTGGGATTAAGATTTTCCTAAGAGTTGGTCCAATGAGTTGGAGCAGGGGATGGATGAAAATTCTTTTCTTTTAATAATACAGATTGGAAAAAGGAGGAGTCTCTAGCTGCACAAAAGTCATTCACACAGAGATCACAACATCATTTGGTGGATTCTCTAGCAAGAAGAGTAGAAAGAGTCATGGAGGTTTTGGTGAATCCAACTATCATTTCAACTAGGACTGCAAAATTGAAGTCAGAAGAACCACTATTGATCATGCCTATCAGGGCCAGACTTCTAGAGTCTACAGACTCTAATCACTCTAAGGAGGAGTCAGGGTCTATAGTTCTTTTTGCAGTTTCAGAGTCTACATCACCACTAGAGTCTACACCTCCAATTACTAAGATTGATCCTATTGATGAGAATTACACTTCTAAGGATGATGGACCAGTTAATCCATCTTTTGTTTATTTTGATCAGGTGTTTCCTCAGTCTTGGGAGTCTGCACAATAAAGGGCATAGATGATAAAGCAACCTTTGACTGCATTTTGAGTATTCATTAATCTGAAAGACTTAAGGCCTTTCAAAAAAAATTCTTTTCTACAAGAACATGGTCACTATCCTAGTGAAGCAGATCAAGCAATTGATGCAGATGTTCAGATGGAGATAGAGAATGTTGCTGCCCAATTGGCTAGTGTGGTCAATGACATATCTCATATTCAAACCAAACTTACTGGTGTTGATAATACAACTTCTCTGCTCAGTACTAGATTTAACAGATTTCACTCCCTTCAATTATTTAAAGAAGTTGCTTTCAAGGATGCTATTGCTGATATAACTGCAAATCAAGCTCAGCTTCAAACCACAGTCTCTGCTCTAAATACCAAGGTTGATTCAGTGATTGCTGCACAGGCCAATATCTCCACAGTACTTGAACAAATTCTCCTGGTTGTCACCAGTAGTGATGATGTCAAAAAGGGCGAGAAGAAAGTTGGTGATTCCTCTAGAAGAAATAAAGATGATGTATGCAAGGATGACAAAAAAGGAGTTAAAAAGAAGAGAGATGGTGATAGTTCTCATGGTCCTTGGGGTCCTGGTGGTGTACCACTCAAAAATTCTGGAGTGGCTATAATATCAAAATCTCAAACACATCAGTCAGGGAATGGACATGGGAAGTCAGAGTCTAAGCCAGACTCTGATAGGCAAAAGAAAAAGTCAGACTCTGATGAGGTCAAAGAACCTACTTACTGGCAATGTAGTCAATCTAATCTGTAATTGAGAGCCAAAAAGAAGACAGGACTTGGAGGCTTTGAAGAATCAGATATTGATAGAATATCAAATCTATCTAGGGATCTTCAATCCTTGACAGATAGGCAATTTGAAAAGATCACACAAAATCACTTAAACAAAGTGGTGTCTGCTCAAAAAAATATTAGGTGAATGGGGGGTACCAAACAAGGGGGACTAAAACAGAGATGTACTTGGAATACCCTAGACACCTAGTAGAAAAATTGAAGGAGGTTTGCATAGAGCAAATATCCAAGGACATAAAATTCAAGGCTGATGCCTTGGCTAAGTTGGGGTCACAGAAAGATGCCACGATGCTAGGGGTCATTCCTCTGGAAATTCAAGAGAGGCTAAGTGTCCTGGAGGCCGAACTCATGTAAATTGATGAAGAAAACCAAGTAAATATCACATGAAACCCACCCATATGGGAATTCTTCAAGGTAAGGAAGCTCTTTGAAGATAAGGGTGAGGCCAGGAGACTTCGTTATAAGGTAGCCATGTATGTGGAGTACGATGAAACCATATATAAAAGAGGCTTCAACCAACCACTACCTAAATTCATTGACGGAGAAGTGTGTGTATATCATGAGGGAAGTGCATTAGAGAATTTGTGGCAATCACTCGTGGGATAATTCTTTAGCTATGAAAATTTTGAGGCAAAGGTATTTCTGGCCAATGATGAAGAAAGATGCTTATGAATTTGTCAGGGCGTGTGACAAGTGCCAAAGATTTCCAAACTACATCACTAGCCCAACGACTTCTCTTGTTTCCATGACAAGCCCATGGCCGTTAGCCATGTGGAGTATTGACTTGATATGATAATTGCTCAAAGGCACAGGAGGAGTCAGTTATGTAGTGGTGACCTTGATTATTTTACAAAATGGGCCGAGACCGCTCCCCTCGCAACTGTCACAACTAAGAAGATAATGGATTTTGTGTTCAATGATATTGCGTGTAGGTTTGGAGTTCCCTACAAGTTCGTTTATGATAATGGGAAGCAATTTGACAGCAAGGAGCTCAGAGGTTTATGTGAGAACTTGGGCATAACGAGAGATTTTACAGTAGTATATCATCCTTAGAGTAATGGGTAGACAGAAGCTATTAATAAGATCATCAAGCGCACTCTGAAGGCTAAGTTGGAGGAAAACAATGGGAATTGGCTAGAGGAGTTACCTCAAGTATTGTGATCTTATAACACCATGGGGGAAATCACCTTTTTTTCTTAGCTTATGGGTGTGTAGCCAAAGTCCCAGTAGAAATGGGAGCCGGTTCTCTCAGAAGGGATAACTTTGAAGAGGAATCCAATGAGGTCAATCATAGACTCTACTTGGATTTTCTTGAAGAACCGATGGCCAATTCACAAATAAGGCTATCAGCATATCAATAATGGATAATGAGGTATTACAACACCAAGGTCAGAGCAAGGCCAATCCATAATTATGACTTGGTATTGAGGAAGGTGATGCCACATATTAAGACTGCAAGCCATGGTGTGTTTGGAGCTAATTGGGAAGGGCCTTATAAAGTTAGAGCAATACTATGAGAAGTAATATATTATCGAGCTGACATGAAGGACAAGCCTATTCTGAGGGCATGGAATACAGGGCACTTGAATTATCAGTCGGGCAAGCCTACATAATTTCATAAGTGTTGTTTTCAAGACAATTTCAAATTTTTAGTAGAAGTAGTAGAAAAATTAATTTCACTCTCACTAGTGGAGGGGTAGTAGGTATATAGTTTAAGCGGAGAACTTATGAAGGCCAAATTCTTCTTTAGTTTTCAAAGTTTTTGCTCAAGGTTTGGCCAGTATGAATATACACACTGAATTTTTTGTTAAAGATATCTGCAGCTTTTCTACACTAACCAAGGCAAGAAATTTTACATATGGTAAATAACTACTAATCGATAGGGGTTGAAGCAACAAACAAAATGGACAGAAAAGTTAAACTATTATAATAGCCAAAGGCGCGCCCTACTTATCGGCAACAAGGGACATGCCATTGGTTTATCTATGACCCTTAACACTATGAATCAAAATGAGTTAGGAAGGGGATGCAACATGTGGAGATAATGCTATAAATTAGAAGATACTCTAAAAATAGCCGACCAAGCAAAATTATAAGTAAAAAGACATAGAAGTTGGAGAACAAAGAGACGTCATATAAAAATATCATGCTCATGGGCATGCCCATTTTAGTAACAAACCAAGAAGCCAACGTAAGTCAAGGCAAAGTTAAAATCTACAACTTATAGAGTTTTACAGAGGGCCCACACCTCAAATTGGTGTAAGAAAAATCATGGCTTAAGGCCATGGGTTTTCCAACGAAGAGGTAGTGGCACCTGGGATGGGTCGTAAAGGCTCGACCACCAAGGGGATGCCAAGTACTATGATAGAAGGTGCATCCTCTATATCTTCCACTGCAATCTCCCCGTATGGACACATTGTAACAGCTTATTCGGCCTCTATCTTGGCCAACATCTCCACTTTCTTTGCTACAATGTCCTCTACCTCATCAACTTGGAATTTTTCCATCCAAGCCTGGGCAACAAGGTCAAATTTAGTCCAGTCATGGTCTGGGTTTAAAGACAAAAAACCCTTGACATAATTTTGAAATCTTCCATGGATGGCTTTCTTTTTAGCTACTTTCTTCCTTTCCATCTAGCCAGCTTTCTCCTCTTCCCATTTGGCCTTTTCCTCCTTCAGAGCTGCGACCTCGCCCTCGAGTATGGACATTGATGTAGTGGCCGACCTGAGCTGTTCTTCTGAGAATTTGAAATGTTTGTTTTGGTCGGAGATCTCCTTATCTTTTTCCTTTAATTGCTTCTCAAATTCAGATTTGGCCATGCCTAGGTCAGATATGGCCTTGTCATTTTCCTTCTCTAAGGAGGCAAGACGTGCTTCGGTCTGAACTAGAAGGTGCCTCCTCATCAAACTATAGAAGTACAATTCAGCCACAACCCCGTCCATGGCCTCCTCCATAGCCTTCCCCCTCCTAGCTTTCCACTTGTTGACATCTAAGTCATGGATCATAGATTCAACAATGTTCCCAATGCTGGATGAAACTAGAGAAGTGATTGATGATGAGGGCTTGACTTTGTTTTTCTTTGCAATGCTAGAGGGCCCGTCCTTGTTGTCATGAGGCCTTTTTTATTCAGGTCCTCCACCATAGTAGGGTTTTTGGGAGTAAGGGGCTTGGAGGTTTCCTTCGCAGGTTTGGGGGCAACCTTATTTTTGGATGCGCCCTTCTTAGGATATGACTCCTCAAAGTGCTAAAAATATGATGGGATTCTAACCATATATGCAACAAAAATGAGTAAGTTGGGTCAGGAACCGCATAAATATAAGCATAAGTGTGCAGGGGCATATGATATGAGAATACATTGTATAGAGTTTAAATGTATGGGAAAGATACATGTATGGCTTAAGGGTAGGGGATGGTACATCCTTTTACATTACGGTGCCATTGTTTTCTTCCATATCAGTATCCTCAGTAATTAAGGTTTTCAGATCCTTATGATCTTTAGGAAGATTAATAATAGTCTCAGCCTGCTCAAGGGCGTCCCCTTCCAATTGAGTTGGGTAGATGATATCTATAGAAGCATAATCAGTAATTAGTATATAAAAGGGAGGAATGGAATTAAAACAAAATGCAAAAGGAGAGAGCGTGCCCTATAAGTCTTACTTAGGACATTATTAAATCTAACTCTCACCCTGTCCTCGCCATAAATATAGAAGTATCTATCTTTCTAGTTTTTCACATTGCTGGTCTTCCCCTCATTGAAACTCATTATGTTATGCCTATGTTGAGCTACCTGGAAATAGTAGTCGGTGTTACTGCTATGGCGTAGGGTGAAGAAATAATTGAAGTCATCCAATGTAAGAGGATTAAAGCCTTGTTTTATGACATACTTATATGAATTAGGTGATAATTGAATGGGTATGATTTCGTACTATTGGCATATGGCCTTGAAGTAATCATGATGGGGTGAGCCCACCTCAATCTTCACTCTACTAACTTGGGTGTCATGACCATTTTGGGTATGTAAAGCTCTGGAATATGATCGAACCGGTGGGGGCGCATCACCTCTGTGGGCACGCCGAAACTGCCCTCAACATGATAATATCTTGTAAGAAAGGACAGCTCCTTCCATTAAGCCTTTGAGGCATGCCAACGCAGGCCAGTTTCCCCTCTCTTTTCGTGATGGCATCATTTTCCTTCTCGGAGAGGTCATCTTCATGTTGAGACCAATCAACATCCTTCTCGTAGTCTTCTACTACCCAGTGTCTACAGGGTATGGGAGAAAGTTGAGGTGATTCTGGGAATATTTATTCATCTGAGGACGCGTCATCTTCTTCGTCTGAAATGTGAGGCACTTCTTCTTCTTCATCTAAAATATGAGGGATTTCTTTTTCTTCTCCTTCATCTTCCGAGACTACCTGTTTGTCAGGGCTTCTCCTTATTAAAGTATCATCTTCCTCTTTTTCCATAGAATCCTTTAGGTTGGGAATGCTAACAACAGGGCATGCCCCCGTTTGAGAGGTGTCGTCTTGGTCTGTGTTAGATTTTCCCAGGCATTTTGAAGAAGTGTTTGAAAGGATAGGAATGTTAGGGTTTGAGGACTTTCCTTCAGACAATGTTACTTCCTTTTGTTGTTGGCTAAGGCGCGCCATGAATTCATGCACTTTTTGAAGAGTCTTGGGGGAAAGAGGTTCTGGTATGGGGTGGGTGTTATTGGTACTCCATATCTGGGATTAAATTCATGAAAAGGATGAAAAGGAAGGTTAGACGCGCCTTCACTAACCATCTGAAATGAAGATAGAAAATCAACACTTAGCATAGCCTTGTGAAGGCGCGTCTTGAAGAAAAATAATGTGTAAAGATGACAAAAAGAATGCGTGAAATGAAGAGACATTTAGTGGTTAATTAGTTGGGTTGAGATATTGTTAATAGAGGTGCGTCCTGGGATGAACCACAAACTCTTATAATGTCTTATAAGGTTACAATGATTAGTGGTATCAAATGATAAATCTCGGCATTCCCCAATAAAGGGCGCATTTTATGTCTATATTACAATGAATTCTAGAAAAATTTAGAGGCAATGTAGCTATAACAAGGCAAGATTTTGGGAATATATATACAATTTTACATACGAGTAAACATGAAGAACACATGGTAACTCAAAAAGTTTTTTACATTTTTATGGAGATTTACTGAATGAAATTGAATAAATAAGGATGCATTACATACATACTGACGAGATGAAGATTTTGTGTCTAAAAATCAAGTTTTGGATGGAGGAAACGCCTGGAATGAACAAGCAAAGCCTGGGTTGTGCTTGAAGTTTGTTTGAAGAGAAAGAGTGGATTTGGTGAGTGAAAGTGGAGAGAGTAGGTGAGTGGGGCCCTGTTTATATAGTTTGAAACGTATGGGACACGTGGCACGCCAGGATTCGTCCTCGATGTGAGAAACGAGAAAATTCATCATTTCCCCTGTCCAATGTGTATGTGTGTATATATGCATATATAAGGGGTAACACTGAGTTGTCGATTGGGATTCCAAGGGCGTGTTCTAGAAAAAAAAGACTTATGCAAACGAAAACAATAATGGGAGAAGTTTGCTTTTGGGGTTAAAAAAAGAAGAGAGAAAAAAGAATTAGTGTGGAGGGCACGCCTCTAGTAAAGGCGGTGTAGAGAAGGCTGTTAAAACTTAATGGGAAATACGGTTTAAGACATGAAAGTCTATCAACCATTTTTAACGATTTCAAGACTTGGGGATAGTTTTCATGGCTGAATCTTGTACATGGTTATTTTTGGAAGGAAGATGAGCCCCTTCGAGTCAATAGGGAAGGCGCTCCACATTAATGGTTGGGCTCAGCCTGCTTCTTGGAATCTCTTTCCTTGGCTTAGTGGTGTACTTGAAGACCCTAACTATGTACTCCACAAGTTATCCTCGACGGAGAATTTTGGGATACCATTTTCCTCAACTTGGAAGATCCTTTTCTTGTACTCAGGTGGGTTGTCCTCATCTAGAGGCTTAGGACGTGTCCTACATTCAGGGTGAGTCTAGTGCTGACCTCCAGTCAAGATTCTGAGAAAATAGTTGTAGTGAACCGATTTGGCCTCGGGGAATCCAGGTCAAAGCCGGATTCATGAAATTCTTGGGTCTTATACTGATTTTTGGACTATCCAAATGAGGATCGTTGACCTCTTCCAAGTAGGGCTCTCTTGCCATTTTAAATTCAAAGAAGGAAATTTTTTCCTAACGGGCCTCTACTTCAGCAAGAATTACATGGGCTTGATTCCCTCTTTTGCCTATAAATAGGAGTACGTAAACGCATGGTAAGGGATTGGAAAATCTAGAGCTAGCATCCGTTAGAGAGCAAACCTATTTTCTCTGACAAACAAAGTAATAGTAATTCCAAAACTTTACAATCTCAGCCCCAATCTTCTACAAACCACTACGCTCCGGTAATATTCACTCTCGTTTGATCTTTTTCTCGCAAAAAACCTCAATATTTATTGATTAGAGGAGTTCTCCCTGAAAAATAGGAATAAAATGAGAGGAGCAAATTATTAGGCAATTGGGTCTTTAGAGTATGATGACGGAGGATAGAATATATTAGTGGGTCGATGTGGGTGGACCAACTACTGACTAGAACGTAACCCCCATGATGCGTCTAGCCGGCCTAGATCCAGGTACCCTTCAGCGTGCCTTCGTAAGTTGGGATTGCGTAACTTGCGTTTGGCTATGTAAGCAGGCCGATCTATTTTACATTGTTACTAAAGTTGAAAATTTGATAGTAGGTATTTGAAGTAATGTGTAAATATATTTATTTTAATTAGTTTATTTCTCCTTAGAAAAATATTCAAATTAAAATATTTTAATTTAAGCAAATCTGTAAGGAATGTTCATTTTATAAATTTATTTAAACGGCTCTAATTATATTACAAACTTATTTTAATTGAAATATATGCAACTATTTTAATTTAAACACATTTTTAATGTGTAATTAATTCAAAATTTTATTTCAAGTAAAACACATAGAACTGTTTTAATTTTGAAAACTTCTGAAAAGTAACTATTAATATAAAAATAACAAAAATTTAAATTAATAATAAAAGCCAAAACAACTCAAATAATCTGATATTGTACAATTTTATTCATTGTATACCAAACATATAATAACATACAGTCTAAGATCAACTATATATTTATAAGAAACTAGCTCCATGTCCGGTTATTTCATATATATTACAATAGTTAAAATTAATATTTTAATATAAATATTTAAATATGTATCAATAATCGTATATTTTAAAAATATGATGACTAGGATTTATTGTATATATATTAATACAGATAACACAGATAGATTCATTAATATAAATATTATTATTTTATTATCATCAAAATTTCCAGGATTCAAAATTTTAATAATACAACAAATTTCCCTTAAAATATTTAAAGAACTCAAAACTCATAGTGAATCCAAAAATAAAAACTTTTTTGTAAAACAATCCAACTAAATTTGTAGTGAAGCTCTCGTGCAACTTATACCTTAGTCGTCTATCTTTGTTCATAAAAAAATATATGTAATTTTAACTTATACCTTAGTCGTGAAATCACTTAAAGAAACTAACATTTTCTTGGAATATCTTTTTTATAATTGTTAAAATCAATTGTTATAAAACATTTGTTAACAAAATAATGTATCCTCTTAGGTTTAATAAGTTAACAAAATAACACTATAAATAGCATGTTTCAGAGCACTATTGGATAAGTCAAGTATTAAAAGAGTACGATTGGATAAGTCAAGGTATTAAAAGAGTATCATTGGATACGTCAAGTTTTAAAGAGTTTATTTTGTATTGTTGGAGGTTCTCGCTTCGAATATGACTCACTCCGAGAATTTCTTATACTATAAGAATATTTATTTATTTTTTATTAAAAGACAATTTCAGTTGAAATTTGACATATATAATAATATATTAAATTAATATAATAAAATATTAATATAAAATAATATATTTTTACATTAAAATTCAAATGAATTTATATTTAATGTCTTATACTAAAAAAGGTATATTTTAAATCTTAACATTACTATTTTTTTAAATATTAGTAGCCATCATATTTTATTTGACATTGTATATTTATTCATAAACTCGCATTAAATTGAAAATAGAGAATCATGTTTTAAATAATTTTAAACTAAAATAATATAATATAAAATATCAATATTATATTATATTATATTTCACTAGTTGCTATCAACCCATGAAAAAGCGAGTATAGAGTTCACGTGCAGCCAGCTCCCCGGTCTCCACCATGCATGCATATACGAGCTTCCGTATCTTTTAAATCTTAGTTTAACGATCAAATCTTGCTCTTAATTGACCAAAAATAATAGATAAATGAAGTAAATGCCATTAGAAAGGCGAGAATCGTGTAAAGATGGACATAACGCACAAACATATACTTAATATATACTTACGGCACATAATTTATACATTGTATCTAGATATATAAAATGGTACACACTGTTCATCATCCTCACTCACTGTGAGGGTAAAAGGGGATTGATCACAAACGGTGAAAAGGCTGGTTGTCGGGTGAATTTCAGGACGAGTCAAGAGTAAGATTGTCACGAGAAATACAAATGACTTACGATAATCATTATTGGTATTATTGTATCAATTTTTTTTGTTGAAAATGTTATTTTACGTATGCTACACATATTCACACACAAGTCTTTGTGTAAATCTTTGTGAAAACAGCCTCTTTATTCATTGAATGAGAGTAAGGCTGCGTAAATCATACCCTCCCCAGAGCCCGTGTGTGATATACTGGATAAGTTTGATTTGATTATATATAGAATGGTACACAACAGAATAAGTATAGCAATGTGGGAGCAAAATACAGAGACGTACGGGACATGGCAATAAAGGATAAAGTTGCAAGTTAAAACGACATCCCATGTGTGATCACATGCACTTAGAATAAGTAAACGCGATTCTGTATTATTGTGGTGATACCATGCTATATACTTCCAAAAATGTTACCTTGACACTACCGTCTTCTAGTATTTTCTTTGCTTTTTCGATGCACACTATATAGGATGAATACAAATTTGTTGCTAAATGTTTCTAAACTAGATTTCGTTTTGAACTGAAAAATGTGACTGGCCTACAAAATTAATGAGTTCTAGTACTTAAATTTAAAATGATAATAATGAGTACATTACGAGGTGGTTTATGTGTCAACGCATCTCACTTTTTCTAAAGGTTAGAATTAGGTTGTATTGAAGAAAATTAATTATATTTATTCCGATGCTTCAAAACCACCCTACAAAAGCGAGGTGGCCGAGATTGTACTATGAGAGGGACTCGCCAGCTTTCAAGTAGATAATGTGAAAAATAAAAATGATACTATATGTTATGGATTAAAAATTAGGATTATTAATAAGTACCTTAACGCAGCTATAATGCATAAGCGTGATTAACGAGGTATGGTTTTCAGAGTTAGGATGGTTGTTGTTGCTCTAGGACTAAATCCGTCCTTAATACTATCTCCAATGCAAATTAAATAGCCTAAGAGTAAAAGTTGGTTTTGTAAAAAAGTTATCCAACTCTCTTCCGTGCAAATCCAAGTTGACCATTTAGTAGGTCCCATCTATTTATTATAAATTATATTTAATAAGTACTGAAGTTTAGATATATTTTTTATTATTTTATTATAATAATATAAATTAAATGATAAACGATTATTTTAAAAATAAAATACATAATTGAAAAACTCATAATTAAATTGAATTAAATAATAGAAAAATAAAAATGATGCTGAAATAAATATCTTACAGAAATACAAATAATAAAATTGAGACAATATATATACAAATAATTAACACAAAACACCACCAGTAATTAGGGCTGCATAACTTTCCGCTCTCGACCAGTAAACCGGATCGGGTCTTTCAGTCCAAAGACCGGACCGAACAAAATATATCCGGTCCAAAAAATCAAAAAAATCTGGTCCTGTCCAAACCCAAAAAACCCGGACCGGACCGGATCGGATTATATATATATAAGTATATTTATTATATTTTATACTTTAAGTCATCTAATTTAAGAATAAAATGTTAGAATTTACTGGTCTGGTCCCAAAGACAGAATATAACCGGTCCGGTCTTTGGTCCACGCATTTAAAATTTTTCGGTCTTCTGTCCGGTCCGGGTCAGTCCGGTTCAGTTCTGTTTTGACCCTTTGTGCACCCCTACCAGTAATTAGGAAAATAGGGAGATGAATAATTATTTCACTCCAGCGCTTGTTTAGAAACTAGGATCAAGGACACATCTTCCGATGCAACATAGTACTCGGGCTCGCGTTGAAGATGGTCTAACAAGATGCCTACATATCTTAAAGTCTATTGGGAATCAGGTCAAAACGTAGTTAATTATGAGGGGTGGTGTCATTTATATAGATGTTGAGAGTCTTAGAATTATATTAGGTTGAAGAGTCTTGGTGGACAAGCTACTTCTGTGATGAAACTTTTAGATCATTCCTTATAAAAAATTGATTCCTTATGGAAATATATGCCTCAGAGGCTTTTCCTTGTCTTAGTTTCCTCATATTAGGAAAATTGGTATAAATAATTAATTATTTAATTACGAATTTATTCCTTAATTAAGATTTCGAGCCTCATTAGGTGGCCTAGCTCCCTTTTAGACCATCTTACGTCTAATTAATGTGACATTAATTATGTATTAGAGTTATTTTAAACTCATATCATTTGCCCCCAATTTCTCAGAAATAGTTTATATTTCATAAAATTTACAATAAGCGTCATTGTTCATCCTTCCAACCCTAACGTGTCCATCCATGCTTCGGTTCCTCCACTTCAGGTAATTTCTCCTCTTTGTAACTTTTATTGCTCCCCCTACTTTGCATGTCTCGTCTACCATTGCACCCAACCCTCATTATGAGCTCCCAAGAAAATATGTGCCTCCGTATGAGCAAGGGTTGTTGCCCCATTATGCCTCACAACAACGAAGTCGGGACTTCTCTGGACCTTACTCCACTGACGACGAAGACTCGTCTGATGAGGATATAAACCCAGGGAGGAGGCGACCCGGTAAGGTGCCCCTTGAAGGGAGGAGTACCCAGCCCCGAGGGCCTCAAGATAATAACTCCCTGAGCCTTCAAGACAGGATACACACTCATGAAGCCGAAGCCCAACGACTGAGGAAGGACCTTGAGAGAGCGTTATTAAGACGACAACAACCCAGAATTGAAGGGGTTGGAGGGTCGATGAGAAACGCACTTGTGATAGATTTGGACGAGCCCTCAACTAGGAGGCAATCAAGGGCGAGTCATGTTAAGGCTGACCCCCAAGACCTGTTACCACTTGGAGATCCTTATGATCCTACTCCCCCTTTCACTGAAAGTATCGTGAATGAGAAGATATCAAGGAAGTTTAAGATACCTATAATTAGGGCCTACGATGGAACATGGGATCCCTCAAATCATGTCCTCACGTTCTCTAATGCACTGTTGCTAAAGCCCGTAAATGATGCCATCAAGTGTAGGGCGTTCCCCCAAACCCTGAGTGGTATGGCTCAGCGGTGATTCAGTCGTCTATCACCAAACTCTGTTAGGTCGTTCAAGGATCTGAGCAGGGCCTTCATTGGATAATTCATCAGCAGTAAGACTCATGAGAAGAGCTCAGCTTCACTAATCAACATGCATCAGGGGAAGAATGAGTCTTTGAGGGATTATATGAATAGGTTCACAAAGGAAGCCTTGAAGGTCCCTGATTTAGACTAGAAAGTAGCCATGATAGCCTTGGATCAAGGGACTTCTGATGAAAATTTCAGGAGATCGTTAGCCAAGAGGGCCCCCGAGACTATGAATGAGCTCTAGGAGAGAGCTGGAAAGTATATCAAGGTAGAGGAAATTATGAGGAAAGCCCAAGGGTTTCAAGCCTCAAACACCTACTCTAAAAAATGACCGAGCGATACTGAGTATTCTGTTGATACCAAGTATGCCAAAAATGATGATGTTAATGACTCCAAAAAGAAGGGAGGATCCAGGTTCACAGAGTATGCAAGGCTAAACACTGCCCGTAGTCAAATACTGATGGACATTGAAAAGGGTAAAGACCTTCGATGACCGAAACCACTAAGAACTGATCTTGAAAAGAGAAATAAGAACGTGTACTGCCGGTTCCATAGGGATGTAGGACATGACATTGATGACTGTCATCAATTAAAAGATGAGATAGAGTTTCTGATTAGAAGAAGAAAGTTGGAAAAATACACCAAGGAGAGTGCTAGACAGGACAGGGGTCAAAACGACAAACGAAGGGACTCTGACCCCAAAGATAGTAACCATCATCCCCGAGGGATTGTGATCAATGTAATCTCAGGAGGGCCAACTGTGGCAGGTAACTCTCAAAACTCCAGAAAGGCATATGCCCGGGAGGTAATGAGTGTCATCGGAGAACCTCCCAAGAGAGCAAGGACTGAGCTCTCTTTGTCGTTTGATGATTCTGACTTAGAAGGGGTAAGGTTCCCCCACGATGATCCCTTGGTAATCACCCTTATCATAGGGAACTCTCTGGTGAAGAGGGTTTTGGTAGACGGTTAATTGTCCGTAGACATCCTATTTTATGACCCCCTCCAACATGACTATCTATGGTTTCAATGGAGTAGAGTGTCGGATAGAAAGAATTATATAACTACCCATGACTATGGGCGAAGAACCTCGACAGTCTACTCCGATGCTAAATTTCCAAGTTATAAGGCAAGCACCACCTACAATGCAATCCTTGGCAGGACTAGGCTGCATGCCTTCAAGGCGATAGCCTCTACATACCATCTAAAGCTGAAATTCCTAACTAGAAATGGAGTGAGAGAAGAGAAAGGAGATCAAAAAATGGCTAGAAATTGTTATGTGGCTGCCTTAAAGCCAAGTGGCACTGGGGGCAGGTTCTCCCTATTGAAGACATGGATGTCAAGGACTAAGAAGAAAGGAGGGTTAAGCCCACAGAAGACTTGGAGCCTGCTCCTTTGGATCCTCTAAACCTCAAGAAGGTGACTTATGTGGGGACTTCACTCCCCAAAGACCTGAAAGAACAACTCATTCAATTCTTACAAGATAATGGGGATGTTTTTGCTTGGACAGCAGCCGACATGCCCAGGATAGACCCCGAACTTATAACACATCAGTTGAATGTGAATCCTGGAAGGACAGCAGTCAAACAGAAGAAAAGAAGCTTTTCACCTGAAAGACAAGAGGCCATTAAGCAGGAGGTAGAGAAATTGTTAAAAGTTGGGTTTATTGAAGAAATTCAATTTCCTGGATGGCTGGCCAACCCAGTTATGGTAAAAAAAAGCAATGGGAAGTGGAGAATGTGCGTGGACTTCACTGATTTAAATGATGCCTATCCTAAGGATTGTTTCCCATTACCAAGGATAGACACTATGATAGATGCCACAACTGGGCATGAGATGCTTAGCTTCATGGATGGATTCAGTGGCTACAACCAAATTAAAATGCACCTCGGTGACATCCCTAAGGTATCATTCATTACTGACTTTGTTGTTTTCTGTTATCTGGTTATGGCTTTTGGACTTAAGAATGCATGAGCCACGTATCAAAGGCTTTTAAATAAAATCTTCAAGCATCTCATCGGTAAGACCATGAAGGTCTATGTTGATGACATGTTAGTCAAGAGCTTAGACAAGGGCGATCATCTTGAGCACCTGAGTGAGGCATTTGAAGTTCTGAGAACCCACAAGATGATGTTGAACCCGGCCAAGTGCGCTTTTGGTGTTGGTTCTGGAAAATTTTTAGGCCTGACAGTCTCTAAAAGAGGCATTAAGGCTAATCCCGATAAGATTAAAGCATTCTTAGATATGGAGCCACCCAAGATAGTAAGAGATGTCCAAAAGCTCACGAGAAGGGTAGCAGCCCTAGGGCCCTTCATATCCAAGTTAGGAGAAAAGTGTATACCATTCTTCAAGGCCCTTAAGAAGGTTAAAAGTTTCGAGTGGAACGACGAAAGCCAAGAAGCTTTTGAAGAGTTAAAGAAATATATGGCTGAGCCACCTTTGCTTGCCAAACCGAAGCCTGGAAAAGTGCTATACCTATACCTTGCAGTCTCTAGCTCAGCCCTGAGTGTTGTTCTTGTGAAAGAGGAAATGAAGGTTCAGAAACCCATTTATTATGTTAGCAAGATTCTGCATGGAGCAGAGCCGAACTACTCAAAGGTTGAGAAGTTTAACTTAACATTAGTAATGACTTCAAGGAAGCTATGCCCGTACTTCCAGGCGCATGTTATTGAAGTCTTGACAGACCAGCCCCTGAGAAACATATTGCACAGCCCCAAGGCCAATGGGAGGCTAATTAAAAGGGTTATTAAACTTGGAGTGTTTGAAATCAGATACAAGCCATGAACGACCATAAAGGCTCAAGCTCTAGTTGACTTCGTGGTTGAATGCACCATTCCCAACCAAGAAGTCGGGGGGCAGGAGGATGATAAAGAAACTGGAAAGAACAAGAAGAAAGAAGAGGAACTCAAAGAATACTGTCTGCTCTTTTTTGATGGAGCTTCAAAAATGAACACTAGAGGTACTGGCTTGGTTTTGCAAAACCCTGATGGATTTGTTGTTGAGTATGCAATCAAGTTGGATTTCCCCACTACAAACAATGAAGCAAAGTATGAAGCTTTGATAGCTGGACTTGGTATGGCCAGAACCCTGAGGGTGAACAAGTTGAGGATATGTGGTGATTCAAGGTTAGTGATCTCTCAAGTAAATGGGGAGTTTGAGGCCCGAGAAGAGACTATGGCAAAATATTTGAGGATTGTTAAAGCTCAAGCCACGTAATTCGAGGAATGTCACTTAGAGTATATTCCAAGAGAGGAGAATGTGAAGGCTGATGCCTTATCTAAATTTGCATCATCAGAGAATGATAGCTGTTCTGGCAGTGTTTATTTCCAATTCTTGAAGAACCCAAATATTAACATCAAACTGGTAGCTCCTATTGGACTAGGGGCCCATTGGATGGATCCTGAAGCTGCCAATGATAGGAACCCAAGTCTTGTATTCTACGTGCTTCTACGGGATCAGCTGGTGTCTTTCTCGTCTCCAAATAGAGGCAGTAGACTAGCCTACGGGGATGAGGCAGTGGTGCCCGTTGAAATTACTTAAACGTCACCAAGAGTGCAAGAGTTCCAGATTGACGCCAATGAAGAAGGCATGAAGTTGGCTTTAGACCTGATAGATGAGCTAGGCGACAAAGCCAATGCCAGAATAGTGGCAAACCAGAAGAAAGCTTCGTTCTACTATAACCTTAGAGTAAAGGAAAGGTTCTTCCGCAAAGGAGACTTATCCTGCAAACAATCGAGGCATCTAGAGCTGGTCCCGAGGGCAAGTTAGCTCTGAACTGGGAAGGACCGTACCAAGTGAAAGAAATCACAGGACAGGGCGCGTACAAGCTCCAAACCCTTGAAGGAGTTGAACTTCCGAGAAACTGGAATGCTGCCAACTTGAGAATTTATTATGTTTAAGTTTTTTATTTCGATTTTCATAAACGTTTAAGTATCAGTTTATTAGCCTCGAAGGCATGCCATATTTAAATACTAAGCTATGATTGAGAACTTGATAAGTTTAAAGAGATGTTTTCTATTATCCTTATATAGCATTTATCATTTTCACTAAGTCCATTTACAAGCCTCGCAAGTGTTTGTTGTTTATGTTCAAGTTAAACACGAAAAACAAGCAAAACAAAGGCAAAAAGTAAAAAGACAGGAAAGTGAAAAACGTGGTTACATAAATTAAAAGCCCGAAGGCCAAATGTTTTTACAAGCCCTAGGGGCCAATATAAATACAAGAAATAATAATCTATCTACTCCTCCTCCTCTTCCTCCTCTCTTGATGATTCTTCGCCGCTTGAAGATGAACCCTCTTCGCCTTCACTTGACTCTTCCTCTCCAGAAGAACTTTCCTTTGTCGGCTTTTAGGGAGTCATCTCAGGAACCCCTTGCAGGGGGGATGGAGTGAGGTTAGACTCACGACCTCTTTTCTGCCTCATGTCTGGGTTACTATCCCCTTCGGTTTCCTCCTCCTGAACGGCAATCAACTGTTTTAGAGTATCAGCTGATTGAGGACTCTGGAAGTCCACCTTAGGGTCGAACAACCCCAAATGCTTCGCCAACACTTCCTTCAGCGCCTCGTTCCACCCAATTGTATAGTTAGCAGGAAAGAGGAGGTTGTCATGCTGCAAAATTAGATCTTGATATTCCTCCGAGGCCAAGTATTTGTCAATAATCGCATTTTTATCGACCTAGAGTTCTACGATCTCAGCTTGGGCCTGCTTCAGGAGACCCTCCTTCTTGGTCAACTTCTCCTCCAAATGCTTCAACTTGGCATTGGCAACTGAAAGCTCCTTTTTATGCTTTCCTGCCTAAGCCTTCCATGACTCAGTTTGATGCAAGGAAGCCTGGAAATAGGCATTGGCCTGAAAAATAAACAAGTTAGGATCAGTGAAAAGAAGCCTAAAAAAGTGTGTGAAATGAAATTAGAATAAGATAAGTAAAGAAACTTACTGATGCCAGTGCCTGAGCACCTAAAGCTTTAGTGCTCTCCTCATCACGACCCAACACAATGTCCTTGTAGTCACAAAGACTGAGGGAGTGAAGGGACCAATCCCACGCGTGGTCCATACAGCCAACCACGGTGTCCGATTTCCTAAATCCCCAGCCTGGTTTGTAAGCTAGGGACTTAGGCGCCTTGACAGTTTCACCGCCTTCAGCCACAGTTAGCCCTGTATGAGGCTGCAAGAAGGATGACAGCTCCTTCCCCTATCTGGGATCGTTCATCAGCCTTAATCGCTTCATGCGGCCAGTTTTCTCCACGGGTGGAATGGTCCACTCATTGATCTGCGCAGCGGCTGGAAACAAAAAAAAAAAACACGGTTAGTAAAGAGAAGTAATAAAAATTCAAAGTTGGAAAGCAAACCCAAATGAAGTGTTATACCTTTGTTCGAGGCCCTCGATAAGCCTACTGTTTTTAATATACGCTCATCAAAGAGAGCCCAAGAGACTTCCTTGGTCTCCGCCTGAGTAAGGTTAGTGTAAACATTTTGCTCCTCCAGTGAGACCACGATAGACTCGGCGCTCCCATCTGCAACCTTGCCAAAAGTAGGCCTAAAGAGAGTCCCCCAATCTCCCCCTTCCCAAGAAATTTGTACAAAATTTTTCTTCCAATGAAGGTTGTTGTCGAGGATAAAAGAGTTATCAAAGATGTGGGGTTTATTTGGCCTATGAGCAATGTGAACCCAGCCCTAGGAAAGACTAGAAGAATTTTTAGATTGAAAATTTTTGTGAAAAAGAGGAAAAATCATTTTGATTTTATTTTCTAAGCACAAAACTATGAAACAATGGATGAGTCTCCATCCATTGGGCACGATTTGGCTAGGATGGATTTGAACGTCGGCTAGAAGAGTGAGAATGAAGTCATGCAAAGGAAACCTAAGCCCCGCTAACAGGGCATCTATGTAAATAAATAATTTTGAACGGTTCCAATGGCAGGTCCTGTCACCAGGCTCTTCCAATGAAATGGTGAAACGAGGAGGAAAATTAAAAAGATGATTGTATTCTTCTACTAAATCAGAATCGGAAAATTTATTGCTATGACTATAAGAGTCTAAATGGGACAGGCTAGGGCAATCGTCCCCCTTTGGTTTATCATATCGATTAAAGACATATAAGAGGAAAATATTGGGATTCGACGGAGGGGTTTACCTCTCTTAGTGGACCCGACATTCATGGCTGCTAATCGGGATGACTTCTTGTCTGCCATTTGAAACTTCAACTTTGTGTGTATCCCTGGGAGTATTAGATGTTGAAGTTACTAGAAAGCTTGAGATCTTGATGTTGTTGAAAAATTTGAGAATTGAGAAATGAGAAGTGAGGGAAGTGAAGCCCCTCACTTCACTCATATATATTCCCTAGCCGGTCATCTACCCGTTCAAATTCCACTTTTTACCGGTGTTTCTAGGTCACATGAGCGTTGAAGGGCATGCCAACCGGCACAGTAGGTAAAAGGCCTCACATGATGAAGGCCCAAACTATATTGGGCTCAAAAGCCCAAAAGCCTGTAAGGCTCTACTTAATCAAATCTGTAAGAAAAAAACTCTTCAACCTATATGGGCATTTGAGGTTCATTTCGACCTCAATCTCCTTATGAAAACATAGAGGCATGAGGCCCACAATAATTTCGACCTGGGAAGGGATTTAGGTGTTAATTCGACTTCAATCCTAGTCAAAATTATATGGCCATGAGGCCTCAAAATGTTTCGACTTGAGAGATGAAATAAGGGTCAACTCGACCTCAATCTAGGTCTAACACAACAAAGGTTTGTGAACCCAAGCAGTTTTGACATGGAAAGAAAAACCAAGTGTTAATCGATCTCAAATCAAGTCGAGAATCCACTTCTATAGAAAAATGAAAAGAATCAACTTGGGTGCCATTTTGAGGTACAATTTGACCTCAATCAAAGTCGAAAACAAAGATATAGCCTGGAAGGCCTATGTAACTTCTAAAGTCGAGTTAGACTTCAAATGAGATCGACAATCAACCTCAAGTTTAAATAGACTTGGGCGTGTTTTTGGAGTTTAATTCGACCTCAGTTAAGGTCAAAATTAAGCTATAGCCAATAGGCCAGTCGACATCGTTCCAAAACCGAGTTGGAAGCAAAAATGATGGTTATATCGACCTCATTCCAGGTCGACAGTCGACCTCGTTTATGCATCGACTTCAATGGAAAAATAGGGCATAGACCGACTTCAACTCAGGTCAAAGTGGAAGCCCAGGCCTTGAGGCATGTTGCACATTAAAGTCACGATCGACCTCAATCGAGGTCGAATTCAACCTCAGTTGTTACGGATTAAAAACTAGGTTTATTTAATGTGTAATTACTACTAGGGTCTGAGAGAGCTTCGAGCTTTAATGGTTGCACTAACGTTTCGTGACTAACTCAGGTACTCGTTAACTGCCTACGTATCTCAGTTCGAATGAGAATCAAGCCAACAACGTAGTTCTAAGGTTGAGGGGTTAGGCCCTTTATATAGGCGCATTGGAGGCCTTGGAATTNGATTAGAAGTAGGAGACTTGGTGGCCAAGTCTCCTAGTGTCAAGGTTGTCTAAACCTCTTAGGAGTGAGAGTCCTTGTGGGACTCCTCCCATGTTTGGGTTTTTAGAGCCTTCTAGGATTAGGGCCTTCAACAGGTTTTTCGGGCCTTTACCAAGCCCTTATTAATTAATTACGAAATTAATTAATAACAGAGGCTTACTGGGCATATGGCTTCAACAGAGCTGGTGGGCTGGATTTACAAATCTAATTGATTCTTGGATTACAAATCCAGTTGATCCTAGGACTTATTTCCTTGTTTGTTTCAAGGGCCCAAGCCTTTGGAACATACCGGGTCTAATTACCGAAATAATAAATGCTATATTTATTATTTCCTTAGGGTTATTTTTACCCATATCATTTGCCCCCCAACTTTTGGGAAAACTTCATGAGTTTTCGTAAAAGTTTCATAAAGGGTTTTCATTGCCTTATTGGGGTTTTGACTCATTTTAGTCAATTTTATCTTGTCTTTTAGGCTCAGGCCTTTTTATTTTTAATCCTTTTAAAGAATTAATATTGAACAAATTGGTCCCCAAAGGACTTTACTCCTAGAAAATTTGTCGAGGATGCCTTTCCTTCTTTTTTCTTCCCTTTTTTTTAAGCCCTAAATCGACCTGGATTGAGGTCGATTTTGACCTGGATCGAGGTCGAACAGGGGTCCAAAACACCTTGAGGTCGAACAGAGTGATTGAGGTCGATTTCGACCTGGATCGAGGTCAAACAGGGGTTTAAAACACCTTGAGGTCGAACAGAGTGATTGAGGTCGATTTCGACCTGGATCGAGGTCGAACAGGTGTTCAAAACACCTTGAGGTCGAACAGAGTGATTGAGGTCAATTTCGACCTGGATCGAGGTCGAACAGGGGTTCAAAACACCTTGAGGTCGAAACCGATGGCTTTATTCATTTCGACTTGGAATGAGGTCGATTTCGACCTGGATCGAGGTCGAACAGGGGTTCAAAATACCTTGAGGTCAAAACCGATGGCTTTGTTCATTTCGACTTGGAATGAGGTCGATTTAGGCCTCGAATGTCCTTGAAGTCGAAATGTCTTATTAATTGCCTTCGACCTCGATTGAGGTCGATTTAAATATCAAAGCCCTTTGAGGTCGAAATGTCTTTCTGAGATTGGCTTCGACTTCAATTAGAGTCGAATTAGACCTCAAAACTCTTTGAAGTCGAAATGCATGTTTGAAGTCGATTTCGACCTGGATTGAAGTCGGATTAGACCTCAAAATTCTTTAAGGTAAAAATTTCTGAGGGCCTCATGGCTTTATGATTTTCGACCAGGAATGAAGTCGAATTAGACCTCAAAATTCTTTGAGGTCAAAATTTCTGAGGGCCTCATGGCTTTATGATTTTCGACCAGGAATGAAGTCGATTTAGACCTCAAAATTCTTTGAGGTCGAAATTTCTGAGGGCCTCATGGCTTTATGATTTTCGACCAGGAATGAAGTCGAATTGGACCTCAAAATTCTTTGAGGTCGAAATTTTTTAGGGCCTCATGGCTTTATGGGCTCTATACATGGGCCTTTTGTCGAAGAGTCTAACGACTTTCTCAGAATAAATGGATCATTAAATTACGGGCTTTTCATTTTTTTGGGCCTTTTGGGCCTTGGACTAACTATTTTATAGGCCTTCGAGGCTTTTGATTTTGTAACGCGGGCCTTCATGTTCTTTAAGGTTTATGGGCTTTGGAGGTCCAAGCTCTAGATCTTTCCTGGTTAATGGGTTGCATATATTTGGGCCTTAAAATATGGGCTTTTAAGCCCATTCACCGGTCATACCGGTTGATTTTCCCTTCAACGGTCGGGTGACCTTGAAACACCTGTTAAAAGGCGAATTCAAACGGTCACGTCACCGGCTGGGGATTGTATATATGAGTGGTGTGAGGGGCTTCATTTCTCACACCTCTCATTTCTCACATCTTTCACCTCCTATTTGAACTCTCAAGCTTTCTAGAAATTCAAGTCTTTAGTTTCCTCGAGGATATACAAAAACTCGAAAGGAAGATGGAAGATAAAAGAGCTTTTAGGCTGGCAGCTATGAATGCGGGATCGGCTAAAAGAGGTAAACCCCTAAATCGAATCCCCATTTTTTATACCTACATGTCTTTGATGGATATGATAAATCAAAGGGGAGATGAATACCCAAGTCAAACTCATTTAGACTCGTACAGTCGTAGTAGTAAATTTTTTGATACTGATGTAGTAGATGAATACAACAAACTTTTTAATTTTCCCCCTAGGTTTACAATTTCCTTGGTGGAGCCTGGCGACAGGACCTGCCATTCGAATCCTAGTCGTTTATTTGTTTATGTAGACGCCCTATTAGCGGGGCTTAGGTTTCCTTTACACGATTTCATCCCAACTATTTTGGCTGATGTTCAAATAAATCCTTGTCAAATCGTGCCCAATGGATGGAGACTCATCCATTGTTTCATAGTTTTATGCTTGAAAAAGAAGATAAAAATGACTGTCCCCCTTTTTCGAAAAATATTTCAATTTAAATACTCTTCTAGCCTTTCCCTGGGTTGGGTTCACATAGCCCACAGGCCTAACAAACCCCACATCTTCGACACCTCTTCAATACCTGATAATAATCTTCACTGGAAGGAAAATTTTGTTCAAGTGAAATGGGAAGGGAGAGATTGAGGGACTCTTTTTAGGCCCACATTTAGCAAGGTAGCAGATGGGAGTGTTGACTCCATTAAACTCTCAGAGGAGGAGCAGGCCGCCTATACCAGGCTTACTCAGGTGGAAAACAAGCAAGTTGCTTGGGTTCTTCTTGATGAGCACAAATTGAAGGCCGTGGGCCTGTCGAGGGCCTCGAGCAAAGGTATATTGTCTTACTTAGGCCTGCCCCCATTTTTTTCTTTTTTATTATTGTTTTACTTTCATGTCTTATGCTTTCTTTTCAGCTACTGCGTTTATTAACAAGTGGACTATTCCGCCCGTGGAGGAAACAGGCCGTATGAAGCGGCTAAAGCTGATGAATGACCCTAGGTAGGGGAAGGAACTTCTAGCTTTTTTACAGCCACATTCTAAGCCAAACGAGGCTGAGGCAGCGAGCCTGTTAAAGCGCCCAAATCCCAGGTGTATAAACCAGGTTGGGGTTTCAGGAAGTCGGACACTGTGGTCGGCTGCACAGATCATGCAAGAGATTGGTCCCTTCATTCCCTTACTTCATGTGACTACAAGGACATCATCTTGGGACGGGACGAGGATAGCACCAAGGCTTTGGGTGCACAGGGGTTGCTATCGGTAAGTTTCCTCTCTTGCTTGTTTCGCATTCCTCAGTTCTTTTGGTCATACTTTGAGGCTTAATATACACTTCGACTTGTTTTGTTGCTTTTCAGGCCAATGCCTATTTTCAGGCTTCTTTGCACTAAACAGAAGCGTGGAAAACACGGGCGGGGAAGCACAAGAAGGAGTTTACTATGTCCCATGCCAAAATCAAACACTTGGAGGAGAAGCTGGCTGAAAAGGAAGAGATCCTGAAACAGGCCCAGGCTGAGGTAATTGAACTTAGGGCTGATAAGAATGCCATTATTGACAAGTATATGGCTTCAGACGAGTATCGGGAGTTGATTGAGGCTCACGACGACCTAGTCTTTCCGGCCAACTATACTATTGGTTGGAATGATGCCATCAAGGAAGTGCTGGATAAGCATCCAGGTTTGTTTGATCCAAGGGTAGACCTTAAATGCCCTCAGTCAGCCGAAGCCTTGTAACGGTTGTTCGATGAGCATGAGGAAACTGATGGGGAGGACAACCTTGATGTTAGGATAGAAAAGGCTCGTGAACCTTCTCTTACTCCTTCTCCTTCTCCTCTCAGGGTCTCCTTAGAGAAGACTGCCCCACAGGCAACTCCTCAGAAGTCAATAGAAGAAAGCTCATCCGAAGAGGAAGGGTCAGACGAAGGTAAACAGGGTTCGTCTTCATCTAGCGGTGAGGAGTCATCTGAAGAGGAGGAGGATGAGGAGGCGTCAAAGTAGATAGGTTTTATTTATGTTGTCCTAGTGGTTTAGTAGAAACATTTAGCCTTCGGGCTTTTATTTATGTATTCATGTCTTCTACTTCCTTGCCTTTTTACTTTGTGCCTTAGTTTCGCTTTGTTTTTCCTGTTTATCTTGAACATAAACAACAAACACTCTCGAGGCTTGTAAAAATACTAAGTGAAAATGACAAACTTTATATAAGGAAAACAGAAAGCATTTCTCGAAACTGATAATTTAGTATAAAAGAAACAAACTATGCCTTCGATGCTTAAACAAGTCAATAATTACATGTTCTCGAAAATAAAAACTTAAACATAATAAATTCTCAAATTGGCAGCATTCCAGCTTCTCAGGATTTCGATCCCTTTAAGTGTTTGGAGTTTATATGCGCCCTGTCCTGTGACTTCTTTCACTTGATACGGTCCTTCCCAGTTTGGGGCTAACTTGCCCTTGGGACCAACTCCATATGCCTCGATCTTTCACAGGACTAAGTCTCCTTCGCGGAAGAACCTTTCCTTGACTCTAAGGTTGTAGTAGAATGAAGCTTTCTTCTAGCTTTCCACTATCCTGGCATTAACTTCGTTGCGCAGCTCATCTATTAAGTCTAGAGCCAGCTTCATGCCTTCTTCATTTGTGTCAACATGAAACTCTCTTATCCTTGATGTTTGAACAATTTCGACGGGCACTACTGCCTCAGCCCCGTAGGCTAGTTGAAATGGAGTAGCCCCTGTTGAAGTTCTGCAAGTAGTTCTGTATGCCCACAAGATTGGGAGTAGCTCATCGACCCAAGTCCCCTAAGAGCGTTCAATCCTCTTTTTAAGTCCGTCTAGGATGATTCTGTTAGCGACCTCAGCTTGCCCGTTTGACTGCGGATGAGCTACTGAAGTAAAGCATAGTTCAATGTTATAATTCCCACAGTATTCCATGAAGTCCTTGCTGTTGAGTTGAGTTCCATTGTCCGTCACTAGGATTCGGGGTAGCCCGTACCTGCATATAACATTCTCCTAGAAGAACTGAGTCACGTTCTTAGTGTCAATCTTGGCCAAGGGCTTGGCTTCTATCCGTTTAATGAAGTAGTCGATGGAAACAATGAGGAACTTCCTTTGGGCACTGGCCATAGGAAACGAGCCTAAAATATCCATCCCCCACATGGCAAATGGGAGCGGAGAGTTGATGGATGTCAGCATCTCAGGGGGCTGCCTAACGATGGGTGCAAACCTTTGGCAGCGATCACACTTCTTAACATAAGCTTTAGCATCTTTAAGCATCTCAGGCCAATAAAATCCCAGCCTTATGACCTTATGAGCTAAAGCCCTGCTTCCAAGGTGTTAGCCACACACACCTTCATGAACTTCTTTTAGGGCAGCTTCAGCTTTGTGGGGTCTCAGACACTTTAAGTAAGGTATCACATATGATTTTTTGTAGAGTATTCCTTCTATGAGGGTATACCTTAAGGCCCTCACTAATAGCTTGCGAGCTTCCATAGGGTCGGTTGGCGTTTTCCCTGTCTCTAAGTAGAGCCGGATGGAATCCATCCAACATGCTCCCAGCCCAATCGGAGCTACTAGTTTCGCATCAATGCTTGGGGTCTTTAAGACTTGAAAATAAACACTGCCAGAGTAACTCTCAATCTCTGATGATGCAAATTTGGACAAGGCATCAGCCTTCAAATTCTCCTCTCTCGGGATGTATTCAAAGTGACATTCTTCGAACTGCATGGCTTGAGCTTTAACAACTCTCAAATACTTCGCCATAGTTTCCTCACGGGCCTCGAACTCCCTATTTACTTGAGAGATTACTAGCCTTGAGTCACCACATACTTTCATGTTTTTCACCCTCAGGGTTCTGGCCAGGCCAAGTCCAGCTATCAAAGCTTCGTATTCTGCCTCGTTATTCATAGTCAGAAAATCTAACTTGATTGCATATTCAACAATGAAACCATCCGGACTTTGCAAAACTAGGCTAGCTCCACTAGTTTTTGTTTTTGAGGCTCCATCAAAAAAGAGCACCCAGTATTCTTTGAGTTCTTCCTCTTTTTCCTTATCCTCTTCCTGCCCCCCGACTTCTTGGTTGGGAATGGTGCATTCAACCACGAAGTCAGCTAGATGCTGAGCTTTGATGGCTGTCATCGGCTTGTATCTGACTTCAAATTCTCTCAGTTCAACAGCCTATTTGATTAGCCTCTCATTGGCTTTGGGGCTATGCAGTATGTTTCTCAGGGGTTGGTCTGTCAAGACTTCAATAACTTGCGCTTGGAAGTACGGACGCAACTTCCTTGAAGCCATTATTAATGCTAAGGAAAACTTCTCAACCTTCGAGTAGTTCATCTCTGCACCGTGTAGGATCTTACTAACGTAATAGATGGGTTTCTGAACTTTAGCTTCCTCCTTCACAAGAATAGCACTCAGGGCAGAGCTCGAGACTGCGAGGTATAGGAATAACACTTCCTCAGGTTTTGGTTTGGCAAGCAAAGGTGGCTCGGCCATATACTTCTTCAGTTTTTCAAATGCTGCATGACTCTCGTCATTCCATTCAAAGTTTTTAACCTTTTTAAAGGCCTTAAAGAATGGTATACACTTTTCTCCTGACTTGGATATGAAACGTCCCAGGGCTGCTACCCTTTCTGTGAGCTTTTGGACATCCTTTACTGTCTTGGGAGGCTCCATGTTCAAGATTGCTTGAATCTTATCGGGATTGGCTTCAATGCCTCTTTTGGAGACCATCAGGCCTAAAAATTTCCCAAAACCTACACCGAAGGCACCCTTGGCAGGGTTCAACATCATCTTGTGGGTCCTCAGAACTTCAAATGCCTCATTCAGGTGCTTAAGATGATCGGCCTTGTCCAAACTTTTGACTAACATGTCATCAACATAGACCTCCATGGTCTTACCAATGAGGTGCTTGAAGATTTTATTCACAAGACTTTGATACGTGTCTCCTGCATTCTTAAGTCCAAAAGCCATAACCAGATAACAAAAAACACCAAAGTCAGTGATGAATGATACCTTAGGGATGTCATCGGGGTGCATTTTAATTTGGTTGTAGCCACTGAAACCATCCATGAAGCTAAGCATCTCGTGCCCAGCCGTGGCGTCTATTAACGTGTCTATTCTTGGTAATGGGAAACAGTCTTTAGGACATGCATCATTCAAGTTAGTAAAGTCTACGCACATTCTCCAATTCCCATTGCTCTTTTTGACCATCACAGGGTTGGCCAGCCATTTAGGAAATTGAATTTCTTCAATAAATTCGGCTTCTAACAACTTTTCTACTTCTTCTTTAATGTCCTCCTGCCTTTCAGGGGAAAAGTTTCTTTTCTTCTGCTTGACTGCTGTCCTTCCAGGATTCACATTCAACTGATGCGTTATGAGTTTGGGGTCTATCCCTGGCATGTCGGCTGCTGTCCAGGCAAAGACATCTCTGTTATTTTGCAAGAATTGGACCAGTTGTTGTTTCAGGTCCTTGGGGAGTGAAGCCTCAACAGATGTCACTTTCTCAGAATATAAAGGATCCAGGGGAATGGACTCCAAGTCCTCCGCGGGTTTCCCCCTCCTTTCTTCATGATCTCTGATATCCATATCTTCAATGGGGAGAACCTGCCCCCCAGTGCCATCAGGCTTCAAAGCAGCCACATAACAGCTTCTGGCCATCTTCTGATCTCCTTTTTTTTCCCCCACTCCATTCTTAGTCGGGAACTTGAGTTTCAAGTGGTATGTAGAAGCTATTGCTTTGAAGGCATGCAACCCTGTCCTCTTAAGGATTGCATTATAGGTAGTGCACGCCTTAATAACTAAAAAATTCAGCATTTAAGTGGATAGTCAAGGTTCTTCGCCTATAGTTATTGGCAGTTGTATGATCCCCTCAATCCGAGACTCCACTCCATTAAAATCGTATATGGGCATGTTGGAGAGGGTCAGCTGCGAATCGTTGTATCCCATTTTTACATAAGCATCAGAAAACAGGATGTCAACAGATAAACCATTGTCCATCAAGACTCTTTTCACAGGAGAATTCCCTATGGTAGGGGTGATCACTAAGGGATCATCGTGCGGGAAGGTCGGAGTCGTCAAACGATAATGAGACCTCAGTCCTTGCCCTCTTAGGAGGCTCTCCTACAATGCTCATTACTTCCCGGGCATACGCCTTCTTGGAGTTCCGGGAGTTGTCTGCTGTGGTTGGTCCTCCTGAGATTACGTTGATCACAGGCCCTCTGGGCTGATTGTTACTTTCCTTAGGGTCTGATTCCCTTCGTTTGTCGTTCCTTCTATCATCTCTAGCACCATCCTTGGTGTATTTTTCCAACTTCCCTCTTCTGATTAGGAACTCAATCTCATCATTCAATTGACGACAGTCATCAGTGTCATGTCCCACGTCTCTGTGGAATCGGCAGTACGCATTCTTATTCCTCTTTTCAGGATCAATCCTTAGTGGCTTCGGCCATCGAAGGTCTTTACCTTTCTCAATGTCCATCAGTATTTGGCTACGGGCAGTATTCAGCCTTGCATACTCTGTGAACCTAGATCCTCCCTTCTTTTTGGAGTCATTGGCATCACCATTCTTCGCATACTTGGTGTCAACAGTGTATTCGGTGTCGCTGGCTCGCTTTTTAGAATAAGTGTTGGAGGCTTGAAACCCTTGAGCTTTCCTCATACTTTCCTCGGCCTTAATATACTTCCCAGCTCTCTCCTGGAGCTCATTCATACTCTCAGGGGCCCTCTTGGCGAGTGATCTCCTAAAATTTTCGTCAAAAGTCCCTTGCTGTAAAGCTATCATAGCTACCTTCTGGTCTAGATCAGGGACCTTCAAGGCTTCTTTTGTGAACCTATTCATATAATCCCTCAAGGACTCGTTCTTCCCCTGGTGCATGTTCATTAGCGAAGCTGAGCTCTTCTCATGAGTCTTGCTGCTAATGAATTGACCAATGAAGGCCCTGCTCAGATCCTTGAATGACCCAACAGAGTTTGGTGGTAGACGACTGAACCACCGCTGAGCCATGCCACTCAGGGTTTGGGGGAACGCCCTACACTTGATGGCGTCGTTTACAGGCTGCAGCAACAGTGCATTAGAGAACGTGAGAACATGATTTGAGGGATCTCCCGTTCCATCATAGGCCCTGATTGTTGGCATCTTAAACTTCCTTGATATCTTCTCATTCATAATATTCTCTGTGAAGGGGGGTGTGGGATCATCAGGATCTCTAAGCGGCAATAAGTCTTGGGGATCAGCCCTAACATGACTTGCCCTTGTTTGCCTCGGGGGCTCATCCAAATCTATTACAGAGGCGTTTCTCATCAACCCTCCAGCACCCTCAACTCTAGGGCGTCATTGCCTGGCTAACGCCCTTTCCAAGTCCTTCCTTAGTTGCTGTGCTTCAGCCTCATGAGCTCGTATCCTTTCTTGTAGGTTTGTTGAGTCAGTGCTTTAAAGCCCCCGGGGCTGGGTACCCCTTTCTCTAAGAGGCTCCTTGCCAGGTCGCCTCCTTCGAGGATTTATATCATCGTCAGAAGATTCCTCATCGTCCGTAGAGTAAGGCCTAGAAAAATCACGATCTCCTGGTTGTGGGGTATAGTGGGGCAACAGCCCTTGCTCGTATGGAGGTACATAGTTTCTCGGGAGCCCATAGCGAGGGTCGGGTGTAATGGTGGACGAGACATGCAAAGTAGGAGGAGAAATAAAAGTTGTACGAAGGGGTGGAATTACCTGGAGTGGAGGAACTCAAGCGTGGATGGACACATCGGGGTTGGAAGGGTGANCATAAGCATCAGAAAACAGGATGTCAACAGATAAACCATTGTCCATCAAGACTCTTTTCACAGGAGAATTCCCTATGGTAGGGGTGATCACTAAGGGATCATCGTGCGGGAAGGTCGGAGTCGTCAAACGATAATGAGACCTCAGTCCTTGCCCTCTTAGGAGGCTCTCCTACAATGCTCATTACTTCCCGGGCATACGCCTTCTTGGAGTTCCGGGAGTTGTCTGCTGTGGTTGGTCCTCCTGAGATTACGTTGATCACAGGCCCTCTGGGCTGATTGTTACTTTCCTTAGGGTCTGATTCCCTTCGTTTGTCGTTCCTTCTATCATCTCTAGCACCATCCTTGGTGTATTTTTCCAACTTCCCTCTTCTGATTAGGAACTCAATCTCATCATTCAATTGACGACAGTCATCAGTGTCATGTCCCACGTCTCTGTGGAATCGGCAGTACGCATTCTTATTCCTCTTTTCAGGATCAATCCTTAGTGGCTTCGGCCATCGAAGGTCTTTACCTTTCTCAATGTCCATCAGTATTTGGCTACGGGCAGTATTCAGCCTTGCATACTCTGTGAACCTAGATCCTCCATTCTTCTTGGAGTCATTGGCATCACCACTCTTCGCATACTTGGTGTCAACAGTGTATTCAGTGTCGCTGGCTCGCTTTTTAGAATAAGTGTTAGAGGCTTGAAACCCTTGAGCTTTCCTCATACTTTCCTTAGCCTTGNTGCTGTGCTTCAGCCTCATGAGCTCGTATCCTTTCTTGTAGGTTTGTTGAGTCAGTGCTTTAAAGCCCCCGGGGCTGGGTACCCCTTTCTCTAAGAGGCTCCTTGCCAGGTCGCCTCCTTCGAGGATTTATATCATCGTCAGAAGATTCCTCATCGTCCGTAGAGTAAGGCCTAGAAAAATCACGATCTCCTGGTTGTGGGGTATAGTGGGGCAACAGCCCTTGCTCGTATGGAGGTACATAGTTTCTCGGGAGCCCATAGCGAGGGTCGGGTGTAATGGTGGACGAGACATGCAAAGTAGGAGGAGAAATAAAAGTTGTACGAAGGGGTGGAATTACCTGGAGTGGAGGAACTCAAGCGTGGATGGACACATCGGGGTTGGAAGGGTGAACGACAATGCTAAGGGGTCCGGTACGCTGGGTACTTGCTTCAGGGCCTCCCACGGAGGTGGTTGGAACAACAGTTTCTCGCTCCTGCACGATAGCGGGGGGAACGTTGGTGTCAACAGCGGTGTTAGGGATCTCCCCTTCGAGGGTGCTCGCGGTACTCCGTGTTCTTGCCATGTTGTTATCTTCCCACAGACGGCACCAAATGTTACGGATTAAAAACTAGGTATATTTAATGTGTAATTACTACTAGGGTCTTAGAGAGCTTCGAGCTTTAATGGATGCACTAACGTTTCGTGACTAACTCAGGTCCTCGTTAACTGCCTACATATCTCAGTTCGTATGAGAATCAAGCCAACAACGTAGTTCTAAGGTTTAGGGGTTAGCCCATTTATATAGACGCATTGGAGGCCTTGGAATTAGATTAGAAGTAGGAGACTTGGTAGCCAAGTCTCCTAGTGTCAAGGTTGTCTAAACCTCTTAGGAATGAGAGTCCTTGTGGGACTCCTCCCATGTTTGGGTTTCTAGATCCTTCTAGGATTAGGGCATTCAACAGGTTTTTCGGGCCTTTACCAAGCCCTTATTAATTAATTACGAAATTAATTAATAATAGAGACTTACTAGGCCTATGGCTTCAATAGAGCTGGTGGGCTGGATTTACAAATCCAATTGATTCTTAGATTACAAATCCAGTTGATCCTAGGACTTATTTTCCTAGTTCGTTTCAAGGGCCCAAGCCTTTGGACCATACCAGGTCTAATTAACGAAATAATAAATGCTATATTTATTATTTCCTTAGGGTTATTTTTACCCATATCATCAGTAGTGCATATCGACCTCAAAGGTAGTTTCAGGTTTAATTCGACCTCAATCGAGGTCGAATTCCAATTCAGCCTCATGAGTCGACCTCAATTGTATGTTCAAGTCAAATTCGACCTCAATCGAGATCGAAACCAACTACTAAACAACATTTCGGCCTCAAAGGTATTTTCAGGCTTAATTTGACCTCAATCGAGGTCAAATTCGATCACAGTCGTATGATTGACCTCAAGGTTGTTCTTCTATTTTGATCGACTTCAATCAAAGTCGATTTCAACCTCGGTTTATATATCGACCAGGTGGTGCATTTTATGTTTTATTCGACTTCAATCGAAGTCGAATTCGAGCTCAATCCAGGTCGAAATCGACCTGGGGTAGAATTTGAAGTCGAAATCGACTTCAATCCTGGTCGAAATAATCAGGAAGGCAGAAGCACGAATCGACCTCGAATCCCATTGACTTGGAAGGGGAATTGAGGTCGAAATCGACCTCATTCCAGGTCCAAATCGACCTAATTCCAGGTCGAATTGATTATAATCTCAAAACTTTTCCATTTTCTCTAAGTTTGTTAAAAATAATATCCTTGGGGGACCAATTTATATGATAATTGATTCTTTAAAAGAGTTAATAATACAAGGCATGAGCCCAAAAAATGAAATAAGGTTGACCGAAATAAGTCAAATACCTGGTAAGGCACTTAAAACCCTTTGTGAAACTTTTACGAAAACTCACGAAATTTTCCCAAAAGTTGGGGGGCAAATGATGTGGGTAAAAATAGCCCTGAGGAAATAATAAATATAACATTTATTAGATCTGGTATGGTTCAAAGGCTTGGGCCCTTGAAATGAACTAGGAAAATAAATCCTAGAATCAACTGGATTTGTAAACCAGCCCACAAGCTCTGTTAAATCCATAGGCCCAGTAAGCCTCTATTATTAATTAATTAATTAATAAGAACTCAGTAAAGGCTCAAGAAGCCTGTTAAAGGCCCTAATGCTAGAAGGATCTAGAAACCTAACCGTGGGAAGAGTCCCACGAGGACTCTCATTCCTAAGAGGTTTAGAAAATCTTATCACTAGGAGACTTGGCCACCAAGTCTCCTACTTCTAATCTAATTCTAAGGCCCTTGCGTGCCTATATAAAGGGCCTAACCCCTCAACATTAGAACTACATTTTTTGACCTGATTCTCACACCCATTTAGATACGTAGGCAATTAACGAGGACCTAAGTCAGTCACGAAACGTTAGTGCAGCCATAGAAGCTCGAAGCTCTCTCACACCTTAGTATTAATTACACTTTAAATACACCTCGTTTTTAATCCGTGACAGTCCCTAATACGAGAATTTTCTTTTAGGAATCAATGTTTATCGTGAACGTATGTATCGTTTTAACGTAAAGTATGAAGCGACTTACACATTTACAATGCCTTCGGCATTTATTCGTAACTTAATAAATTACTCGAAAAACATTATATACCCCTATAGTCATTTAATTTTAAGAACTTTTGGGAATTTTATAATTAATTTTTGAGCAATTTAGTGTGTACGAGCCTAGTTCCACACAATTTTTATGTCTATAGACAATTCAAGCATTTATAACATATTAAAACTACAATTTAAGCTAATTTGCATTTATTGAGCTAATTTGAACATCAGTGAATCTAATGAGTCTATTTGAACTTCTAGTTGTCTGACTTTTTCTACTTTAAAATCGTAGTTGTCGACGAACATACCTCTCAATTCTAATCGGGTATAATTTATAGTGTCAATAGACATGTCGATTGTCACTTATAGTTTTAATTGATATCGGCCCTAGTTGATTGTTTTTCGCAAGTTGGTGATAATGATTCAACTATGAGCGGCATGTTGCTGGCTATGGATTGGTCCTAGTTTATGATTCCTCCCATTAACCGAGCGGTGACAGTTGAGAACTGTCTAATGAAGGAGATTAGGGCCTTAAACTCCTAGTGCATCATGTTTATAAGTCTTAATTTCTTAATTAGCATTTTCTGTGCATATTTAGTTAATGCATATCTAAGTATTTCTCATAGTTTTACATTTGTATATTTTCGAGCATTTTTCGTGTTCTTTTACTTATGTACTCATAAGCATTTCTCTTATGTTTAAACTACTTATTTTAGGGAACGTTTACTTTCAGGCGGCCTTGCACAAAGCTAGGTCATGGGAGAAGTCTGAAAGTATTGATGTCGAAGCTGCAACGCATGGATCCCCTCATGCTTCTTTCACTCGGGAGTAGTTTTTTTAGGAAATCTCATATATTTAAGCCCTTCATACCTCTACCTTTTATTATCTATGTTGATCATGTGTGGCTTATCATTGTTTTATTTCTGTTGGCTTGAACTCAAAACTTGGCACTTGTAATATTTATACATTTTCCATTCACATATCTTACATACAATGCATGGTACTTTTATTTTCGTTCTTAACCATAGGATAATATAATAATTCAAACAAAGTAGAAAAATAAAGTTCATAGATAACACAGGCACTTTATTAATCAAACAGGGGAATCATCCCTTACATAAATAATTTACTTTAACACCTCTTGAGGTTAGAAGCGTGCTAGGTCCTGGGGACTACATAACCTCCCAAAGTCCCTTGTTAAAATGAAGTTTGTTTCTGATATTTAATGATCCCGTCATTAGCCTCGTCTCCTAACTTCATTAATCAAATCAAGATTGAGTTCCATGTCTTCCTCATTAGCATCGGCCTCAAAACCATCTATTTGTTATGATACATGCATAATTTCAACTAACATAACGACCTCTACTCCATATGCTAGGATAAATGGAGTCACTCCAATAATGACTCTACAGGTAGTATGATAAACCTACAATATTAGTAGCAACTCGTCCATTCAAGTATTCCTGGAATGTTTGACCCTCTTTTTCAATCTATTAAGGATTATTCGGTTTATTTGATTGAACACTTCAACTTGTGCATTAGCTTGAGGATGTGCTACGGACATAAATCACAGATCTACGTCTTTATCATCATAATATTCTTGAATTCATAATCGTTTAATTATCCCTCATTGTTCGTTACTAGCATACTTAGGAGTCCAAATCGGTAAATCACACATTCACAAAGTAATTGTGTTATTTCTTGATGGTTATCTTGGCAAAAGGCTTGGATTTGATCCATTTTATAAAATAGTTGATAGTAATAGTCAAAAACTTTTCTTGCAACTAGAGACTAGAAAAGGAACATGTATATCCATTCCCCACTTGGTGAAGGGAATTGGAGAGTTTCTAGAAGTTAACATCTCAGATGGCTTCTTGACTAAAGGTGCATGCTTCTGGTTTCTATGGCATGCTTCATGAAATCCTTAAGAGTCCGAGATCATTTCTTGTAAATAGAAACCTAATCACGATATATTGTGCGTGAGAGCTCTACCCCCAAGTACTGGCCAAAAATTCCCTCACATGCTTCTTGAAGGTGTAACATTGCTTCCTAAGGTCAAAGACACTTCAAGTATGGGATTATAAAGGACTTCTTGTGCATAATCCCATCGATCAATGCATATTTCAACGCTCAGACTGTCAACTTTTATGTCTCCATTGCATTGTCGGGAAGCCATCCTATTTCTAAGTGACCTTTGATCGGATTAATCCAACAACTTCCCCAGCTTATCGTAGACATCAACTTTGCATCGATACTCAGTGCCTTCAACACTTAAAAATAAATGTTCCATACGTAATTCTCAATCTTAGATAAAGCAAACTTAGACAAGGTGTCAATCTTTATATTTTCTTCATTGGTATGTGCTCAACCAAGAATTCTTTAAACTACGTCATTAGATCTTTACCCATTCTCAAGGACTTGACCATTTTTTCATCCCGAGCTTCATATTTCTCATTAACTTGTGATACAATCAGTTACGAATCTCCATAAATTTTAAGATTCTTATCTCTCAAGGCTCTTGCCAGGCCAAGTTCAACGATGAGAGCTTCATATTCAGCTTCATTATTATTTGTAGGGAAATCTAACTTGATAGCATACTCCACTCTGAACTTGTCACAGTTTTGCCGATCTAAACCAGTTCCACTTGTTTTCATTTTTGACGCTCCATCAAAATAGAGAACCCAATGCTCCTCGAGTTCCTTGAGTTCATTTTCTTAATCCTGAGGAATTTATCCCTTCTCTTTGTCCCTCCAACTTCTTGGTTTTCAATGGTACATTCAACCACAAAGTAAATAAGTGCTTGTGCTTTAATAATATTTTGGGGCTTGTACTTGATGTGAAGTTCACTGTTATATTTGATTAATATTCGACTAGCTTAAGGCTATGCATTAATTATGTTCCTTAAAGGTTGGACTGTTAAGACTTCAATTTCTATGCCGAAAAATATGGGTGTAATTTCTTTGAGGTCATTATCAGGGCCAATGCAAACTTCTCAATAAAGTATAATTTCAACTCTGCTCTATGCAGTACCTTTCTTACATAATAGATGGGTTTATAAACCTTTGCCTCCCCTTTCACAAGGACAACACTCAAAGCCTTATCAGAGACCGTTAAGTACAAGTACAACACTTCTTCTTGGTAAGGTTTTTCTTGTAAAGGTGGTGCAACCATGTACTTTTTCAAATATTGGAAAGTAGCATGGCTTTCATTGGTCCAAAAAATGTCCTTTACCTTCTTCAGAGTTTTGAAGAAATTTATACACTCGTTACCAGACTTGAACATGAATCTCCCTAGATGAGCAATATTTCTTGTCAGCTTTTAAATATCCTTAATGGAACTTGAGGGTTACATGTCGAGGATATCTTTTATTTTATCGTGATTTGATTCAACGCCTCTTTTCAGAACCATATGACCCAAAAATGTTTTTTATCCTTTTCAATATCCATAAGGATTTGACTTCGTGAAGTGTTTAATCATGTATATTTGGTGAACTTAGGTTCATGTGGGTTCTTCCTGATAGGATGAATCCTCGTCACTGTCAATTTTAGAATCCTTATCCTTGGTGTTGTCCACATAGTCTCCTTTTCTATTCTTGTCATTCCCTTTATTCCCAACATTGGTAATGGTTTTCTTTATGATTTCTTCCACCTTGATATAGTTACCGGCCCTTTCTTGCAGTATGGGTTTAGTTTTAGGGGCATGTTTAGCCAAGAACAAATTGAAGTAGACATCCATTGCTCCTTGTTGTAGGACAATCATGGCTAATTTTTCATCCAAGGGATGTTCAAAGGTTCATGGGTGAAACGGTTCAAGTAGTCTCGAAGAGACTCATTCTTTTCGTGCTCTAAGTTCATCAAAGATACAAAGCTTTTTCCATGAATTTTTCTGCTGACGAATTGATCGACAAAGGCTCAAGTAAGGTCCTTGAAAGATCCAATTGAGTTCAAGAGGATTTTGTTATACTAACGTTGTGCCATGCAAAAGAGTTTGAAGGAACACCCTATATTTGACCAGATTAGAAACGGGTTGCAGCAATAATGAGTTACAGAAAATGTCAGCATCATATTCAGGGTCACCCCATGCCAATATAAGTTTTAATCGTAAGAATCTTAAATTTTCGTGAGATATGTGCATTCATTATATCATCATCGAAAGGAAGATTAGGATCATCGATCAGGATCCCTTAGGGGCACTAAGTCAGTTGGGTTAGCCTTTCGGGCATCAGCCCTTCATTCTGGGACATTAGTCCACCTCCTTTGCGGATCGGGTCCAAATTAATTACAGTGGTAAATTTTTACCTTAAAGACTGTTGAATTAGCCTGTGATCTAAATTTGCCTTCAATTTTCGAGTTTGTTATAGGTACATGAGGATCCAGTCTTCTATTTCTTGCCTAACTCGGGCTGTCCCTAGAGGTCATCGAGACTCGAGAGGATTGTCATCGTGAACAGGTTCTTTGCCTTGATGACTCGTTCGTGGATGTCTATCCTCATCCCTCATTTTTTTGTTAATCGTAGAAGGGCTCAAATCCCATAAGATACAGTGAGACGTATTTCTCTTCACATGTTGGTCCGTGAGGAAGTGGAGGAGGAGGTGGAAGACTGTTCCTTTCACCAACTGGTGGAAGAAAAGTCATAGAAACTTGGAATACTTATGGTATGCTCATAATTATTGGAAGTGAAAACTCATAGAGTGAGATATTCATCCCATGAGGAGTTACTGATGGGACAATCACGCCTTGAGAAATCGTCTCTTGAAGATTTGTTGGGGTCAATATGCCTTATAGGCTCGTCTCTTGAGGTTGAGAATTTGTTCCTTGAGTAACTGTGCTTGGTGGAACTGTATCTTCCGCTAGTGATGATGGCTGAAATCTTGGTTTTGGGGACGGTTGTTGGTAGAGGTTGACCATCATTTCTTCCGATGTGTGCTTTTTCCACGGTTGTAATTCATTCCCCACAGACGGTGTCAAATGTTATAGATAAAAAATTAAGGTAATTAATACGTGCCTAAACGTAGCTTTAATGCAGACGCGTGATGTTCATAGTCGGGAATGCTCTCAGAGTGCGGGTTATTAGTATTACTCGTGGACTAAATCTCTCCTTAATAGGATGCCTAAGAATCTCAAAATGTATTGAGAATCAAGCCAAAATATTATTAAGTTATGAGGGGTGATTCCCCATGTCTTTGAGGTTGTTGCTTGTAATAGTTTCCTCCGATTTGGAAAATTAATTAGCTGTACAAATAGCTAATTAATTAATTAATTATGAAGTTATTCCTCAATTAGAGTTTCAAGCCTTATTAACTAGGTCCCCCCTTTGAATCATCTTAGGTTGATATGGGTAAAAAACAACCCTAAGGAAATAATAAATATAACATTTATTATTTCATTTATTAGACCTAGCATGGTATAAAGGCTTGGGCCCTTGAAACGAACAAGGAAAATAAATCCTAGGATCAACTGGATTTGTAAGTCCATCCCACAAGCTCTGTTAAAGCCATAGGCCCATTAAGCCTTTATTATTAATTAATTTCATAATTAGTTAATAAGAGGCTTAATAAAGGCCCAAGAAGCCCATTGAGGACCCTCATCCTAGAAGGATCTAGAAACCCTAGCGTGGGAAGAGTCCAATGAGGACACTTGTTCCTGGAAGGTTACAACAACATTACGTCACTAGGAGACTTGGCCATCAAGTCTCCTAACACTAATCTAACTCCAAGGCCCTCATGCGCCTATATAAAGGGTCTAACCCCTTAACATTAGAACTATGTTATTGACATGATTCTCACACCCATTGAGATACGTAGGCAGTTAATGAGGACCTGAGATAGTCATGAAACGTTAACGCAACCATTAAAGCTCGAAGCTCCCCCAAACCCTAGCTTTAATTACACATTAAAGATGACCTAGTTTTTAATCTGTAACATTTGGTTCTGTCTGTGGGAAGAATAACAACCATGGCAAGAACATGAAGTATCGTGAGCACCCTCAAAGGAGAGGTCCCTACCACCACTGTTGACACCAACGTTCCCCCTACCACAGCACGGGAACAAGGAGCTATTATTGCAACCACCTTCATTGAGGACCCTGAAGCAAGTACCCAGCGTACCGGACTCCTAAGCATCATCGTTCATCCTTCCAAACCCGATTTATCTATCCATGCTTCGGTTCCTCCACTCCAGGTAATTCAACCCCATAATACAACTTTTATCGCTCCTCCTATCTTGCAGGTCTCGTCTACTATAATGCCCGACCTTCGCTATGGGCTCCCGAAAAACTACGAGCCCTCTTATGAGTAAAGGCTGCTCCCCACTATACCTCTTGACAAAGGAATCAAGATTTCTCTGGATCTTACTCTACTGATGATGAGGAGTCGACTGACGAGGATGTTAACCGTCGAAGGAGGCGACCCGACAAGGAGCCTGTTAGAGAGAGGAGTACCCAGCCCTGAGGGCCTCACAACACTAACTCTATAAACCTTCGAGAAAGGATACGTGCTCATGAGGCTGAGGCCCAACGACTGAGGAGAGACCTGGAAAGGGAATCACCAAGGCGAAAGCGTCCCAGAGTTGAGGGGGTTGGAGGGACAATAAGGAATGCACCTGTGATATATCTGGATGAGCCCCCAACCAGAATACAAGTAAGGTCAAGTCATGCTAGGGCTTATCCCCGAGACTTATTACCACTTGAAGATCCTGATGATCCAGTACCTCCCTTCATGAAAGAGATTATGAACGAAAAACTCTCAAGAAAGTGGAAGATAACCACTATCAAGGCCTATGATGGGACTCGAGACCCCTCAAACCACGTTCTCACGTTCTCAAATGCGTTGTTGTTACAACCTGTTAACGACGCTGTCAAGTGTAAGGCGTTCCCTCAAACCCTGAGTGGTATGGCACAAAGATGGTTTAGTCGTTTACCCCCCAACTCCATTGGGTCATTCAAAGATCTGAGCAGGGCCTTCATTGGTCAGTTTATCAGCAACAAAACTCATGAGAAGAGCTCAGCTTCGTTCATGAATATGCATCAGGGGAAGAATGAGTTCTTGAGGGACTATATGATTAGATTCACTAAGGAAGCCTTGAAGGTCCCTGATCTAGACCAGAAGGTAGCTATGATAGCCTTACAGCACGGGACTTCAAATGAGAATTTTAGGAGATCGTTAGACCAGAGGCCCCCCGAGAGTATGAATGAGTTATAGGAGAGAGCTGAAAAGTATATTAAAGCTGAAGAGAGTATGAGGAAAGCCTAATGGTTTCAAGCCTCAAACACCTACTCTAAGAAGTGAGCCAGTGATACTGAGTATACGGTCAATGCCAAGTATGCAAGGAGTGACGGTGCTAATGACTCCAAAACGAAAGGAGGATCAAGGTGCACTAAGTATGCAAGGCTAAACACCGCCCGGAGCCAAATATTGATGGATATTGAGAAGGGCAATGACCTTCAATGGCCGAAGGCACTAAGGATTGATCCTGAAAAGAGAAATAAGAACGCTTACTGCCAGTTTCATAGAGATGTGGGACACGACACTAATGATTACCGTTAGTTGAAAGATGAGATCGAGTTTCTGATTAGAAGAGAAAAGTTGGAAAAATATACCAAGGATGGTGCTAGAAATGAAAGAGGATACAATGACAAACGAAGGGACTCAGACCCCAGAGAGAGAAATAATCAGCCCCGATGGCCTGTGATCAATGTAATTTCAGGGGGACCAACCACTGCAGGTAACTTCCCGGAATTCCAGAAAGGCTTATGCCCGAGAGGTAATGAGCATTGTAAGAGAGCCTCCTAAGAGAGCAAGGAATGAGGTCTCTTTGTCCTTTGATGATTCTGATTTAGAAGGGGTGAGGTTCGCCCACGATGACCCCTTGGTGATCACCCCATCATTGGAAACTCTCCTATGAAAAGAGTCTTGGTAGACAATGGGTCATCTGTAGACATTCTGTTTTATGATGCTTTTATGAAAATGGGATACAACGATTCGCAACTGACCCCCTCCAACATGCCTATCTATGGTTTCAATGGAATGGAGTCTCGGATTGAGGGGATTATACAACTACCTATGACTAAGGGTGAAGAACCTCGACAGTCTACTCAAATGTTGATTTTTCTAGTTATCAAGGCAAACATTACCTACAATACAATCCTTAGGAGGACTGGGCTGCATGCTTTCAAGGTGATAACTTCTACATACCATCTGAAACTCAAATTCCTAACTAGGAATGGAGTGGGAGAAGAAAGATGAGATCAAAAAATGGCCAGAAGTTGTTATGTGGCTGCCTTGAAGCCTGATGGCACTGGGGGCAGGTCCTTCCCATCGAAGACTTGAATGTTAGAGATCAAGAAGAAAGAAGGGGGATTCCCGTAGAGGACTTGGAGCCTATTCCCCTGGATCTCCTAGATCATGAAAAAGTGATATATGTCGGGACTTCACTCCCCAATGACCTGAAACAACAGTTGGTTCAGTTCATACAAGATAATAGATATGTCTTTACTTGGACAGCCACCGACATGCTTGGGATAAACCCTAAACTCATAACGCATCAGTTGAAGTGGATCATAAAAGGATGACAGTCAAGTAGAAGAAAAGAAATTTTGCTCCTAAAAGGCAAGAGGCCATTAAGCAAGAAGTGAAGAAACTGTTGGAAGCTGGGTTTATTGAAGAAATCCAGTTCCCTGAGTGGCTAGAAAACCCTGTGATGGTCAAGAAGACCAATGGATAGTGGATGATGTTTGTGGACTTCATAGACTTGAATGATGCCTGCCCAATTGACTATTTCCCCTTCTCAAGGATAGACACGTTGATTGTTGCCACAGCTGGGCACGAGATGCTTAGCTTCAGATAAAAATGTACCCCGATGACATCCCTAAGGTATCATTCATAACTAATTTTGGTGTTTTCTATTATTTGGTTATGGCTTTTAGACTTAAGAATGCAGGAGCCACATATCAAAGGCTTGTAAACAAAATCTTCAAACACTTAATTGGTAAGACCATGGAGGTTTGTGTTGATGACATGTTGGTCAAAAGCCTGGGCAAGGCCGACAACCTAGAACACCTAAAAGAGTCATTTGAAGTCCTAAGAACCCATAAGATGATGTTGAACCCATCCAATTGTGCCTTTGGAGTGGGGTCTGGAAAATTTCTAGGCTTGATGGTCTCCAAGAGAGGCATTGAGGCCAATCCTGATAAGATTTAAGAAATCTTGGACATGGAGCCCCCTAAGACAGTGAAAGATGTCCAAAAGCTCACATGAAGGGTAGCAACCCTAGGGTGCTTCATATCCAAGTATGGAGAAAAGTGTCTGCCTTTCTTCAAGGCCCTCAAGATGGTCAAGAACTTTGAATGGAATGATGAAAGCCAAGCAACATTTGAGGAGTTGAAGAAGTATATGGTTGAGCCACCATTGCTTGCCAAACCAACACCTGAAGAAGTGTTATACATGTACCTTGCTGTTTCTAGCTCAGACTTGAGTGTTATTCTTGTGAAAAGAGAAGTCAAGGTTCAGAAACCCATTTATTATGTCAGTAATATTCTGCATGGTGCAGAGCTTAACTACTCAAAGATTGAGAAGCATGCCTTATCATTGATAATGGCTTCAAGGAAGCTACATCCATACTTCCAGGAGCATGTTATTGAAGTCTCGACAGACCAGCCCCTGAGAAACATACTGCATATCCCCAAGGCCAATGAGAGGCTAATCAAATGGGCCACTGAGCTTGGAGAGTTCAAAATTAGATACAAGCCGAGAACGGCCATCAAGGCCCATGTACCATTCCTAATAAAGAAGTCGGGGGGCAAGAAGAGAGTAAAGGAAATGGAATTGAGGAAGAACTCAAAGAATACTGGGTGCTCTTTTTTGACGGAGCTTTAAAAATAAAAACTACTAGAGTTGGCCTAGTTTTGCAAAGTCTGGATGGGTTTATTTTCGAATATGCAATCAAGTTGGATTTTCCAACTATAAATAACGAGGCAGAGTATGAAGCTTTGATAGCTGGGCTTGGCCTGGCCAGAGCCTTGAAGGTGAAAAACATGTAAGTATGTGGCGACTCGAGGCTAGTAATCTCTCAAGTGAATGGGTAGTTTGAGGCCCGTGAAGAAACTATGAAATATTTGAAAATTGTTAAAGCTCAAGCCAGACAGTTTGAAGAATGTAACTTTGAGTATATCATGAGAGAGGAAAATGTGAAGGCTGATGCCTTGTCTAAATTTGCATCATTAGAGATTGAAAATTACTCTGGCAGTGTTTATTTCTAAGTCTTGAAGACCCCGAACATTGATGCTAAACAAGAAACCCCGATTGGGTTGGGAGGATATTGGATGGATCCCATCAAACTCTACTTGGAAACGGGGAATACACCAACTGATCCCGTGGAGGCACACAAGTTATCAGTGAGAGTCTTAAAGTATACCCTCATAGAAGGAATACTTTATAAGAGGTCGTTTGTGATACCCTACTTGAAGTGTCTGAGACCCCATGACGCTGAAGCTTCCCTAAGGGAAGTTCATGAAGGTGTTTGTGGCCAGCACCTTGGAAGCATGGCTCTTGCTCATAAAGTCATGAGGCTAGGATTTTATTGGCATGAGATGCGTAAAAATATTAAAGCTTATGTTAAGAAGTATGATCACTGCCAAAGGTTTGTACCCATCATTAGGCAGCCCCCTGAGATGCTGACATTCATCCACTCCCCACTCCCCTTTGCTATGTGGGGAATGGATATCTTAGGGCCATTTTCAATGACCAATGCACAAAGGAAGTTCCTTATTATCGCCATTGAATACTTCACTAAGTGGATAGAAGCCAAGCCCTTGGCTAAGATTGACACTAAGAATGTGACCCAATTCTTCTAGGAAAACGTTATATGCAAATATGGGTTACCCAGAATCCTAGTGACGGACAACGGAACTCAGTTTAATAACAAGGACTTTATTGATTACTCTGGAAACTATAACATTGAACTACGCTTCACTTCAGTAGCTCATCCACATTCAAATGGGCAAGCTGAGGTTGCCAACACATTTATCCTAGACAGACTCAAAAAGAGGATTGAACGCTCTCAAGGGACTTGGGTTGATGAACTACTCCCAATTCTATGGGCATATCGAACTACTTGTAAGGCTTCAATAGGGGCAACACCTTTTCAACTAGCCTATGGGGCTGAGGTAGTGGTGCCCATCAAAATTACTCAGACGTCGCCAAGAGTGAAGAAGTTTCATATTGATACCAATGAAGAAGGCATGAATTTGGCTCTAGACTTGATAGATTAGGTACGCGATGAAGCCAATGCTAGAATTGTAGAAAACTAAAAGAAATATTCGTTTTACTACAACCTCAGAGTCAAGGAAATGTTCTTCCGTGAATGACACTTAGTCCTGAGAAAGATCGAGGCATCTGGAGCTGGTCCCAAAGGCAAGTTAGCTCCAAATTGGGAAGGACCATACCAAGTGAAGGATGTCATGGGGAAAGGTGCATAGAAGCTCGGTTAAAATCCCAAGAAGCTGGAATGCTGCCAACTTGAGGATTTATCACGTTTGATTGAAAGCCTTGAGGCCTAAGCATTTTAAATATTTACCTATTGATTTGTAAGTCTTGGGGGCTAGACTTGTTTAAGTTGAAAAACTTGGTTCTTTCTATTATATAAAGGAATTGTTTCCCGTTATCTTCATTTTAATGACAATATTAAGTTTTGATAAACCTTTACAAGTCATGCGGAAGTTTATTGTTTATGTTCGAATTAAACACAAAAAAATAAATAATGGCGTAAATTGCATAAATATAAAGGCTCGAAGGCCAAAAGTCTACAAAGAAGCCTTATAAGGCTGAGATAAATAAAAAAACTACAAAGATGAAAATCCTAAGCTACTTGGCACCCTCAGTATCTTCAGCTTCTTCACTCCTCGAAGACTCTCCCGAATCACTAGATTCGTCCTCCTCCGTTGAGCTAGAATCAGAAGAACTCTCCTCAGCCGATTTCTGAGGAGTTGCCTCAAGAACATTCTTCTTTGGTACAATGCGGCGAGGAGAAGGAGTAGGAGTAGGCTCGCGAGCCCTCTTTGGCCTGAAATCAGGACTATCTTCCCCGTCGATTTCTTCCTCTTCTTGTGCCTCGATCAACCACTTCAAGGCCTCGGCTGACTGAGGGCTTTTGAAATCCACCTTCGGGTTAAAGAAACCCGGATGCTTCTCCAACACCTCCTTCAGTGCCTCGTTCCACCCAATCGTACAGTTGACGGGGTAAAGGAGGTAGTCATGCTCCTGGATCAAGTTCTGATACTCCTCTGAGGCCATATATTTGTTAATAATGGCGTTCTTGTCAGCCAGGAGTTCGATCACCTCAGCATGAACCTGCTTTAAAATCTCCTCCTTCTCGGCCAACTTCTCCTCCAAATGTTTAATTTTGGCATTCACCACAGTGAGATCCTTCTTATGCTTCCCTGCCTGAGTCTTCCACAACTCTGTCTGATGTAGAGAAGCCTGTAAGTAAACATTACCCTGAAAGACCACCAAACCAGGAATGAGTTGAAGGAAATCTTACAAACCAGGGAAAAACCAAGACGTATATGTGCTAAGTGTGTAAAATAGAAGACAGTCAGGAAGACTTACTGATGCTAATGCTTGTGCATCGAGAGCCTGGGTGCTCTCCTCATCGCGTCCCACCACTATTTCCTTGTAATCACAAGGAGTAATAGAGTGGAGGGACCAATCCTTTACATGGTCTGTGCACCCGACCATTGTATCAGATTTTCTTAATACCCATCCTGGCATGTAGGATTGAGATCGTGGAACTTTGGCAGTCCCGCTACCCTCAGCCTCTGTAGGATCAGTGTGAGGCTGCAAAAAGGCCAACGAATCCTTGACCTGCCTATGATCCTGTTTCAGTTTAAGCCGCTTTATACAGCTAGTCTCCTCAACTAGTGGAATCGTCCACTCATTGATCAGCATCGCGGCTGAAAATAAAACAAGGAAAAGGTTAGTAACATGACAGCATAAAGAGTGTGAAGGAAAGCTAAGTTAAAAGTTAGTACCTTTGTTAGAGGTCCTGGAAAGGCCGACGGCTTTTAGCCTGCGCTCATCGAGGATAGCCCAAGATACTTCCAATGACTCAACCTGAGTAAGCGCAGCATATGCGGCTTGCTCCGCCTCAGAGAGCACGATAGAGTCGACACTCCCGTCAACCACCTTCCCAAAAGAGGGCCTAAAGATAGTCCTTCAGTCACCCCCTTCCCATTTTATTTGCAGAATTTTTTTTTTCCAATTGGGGTTGTTGTCAGGAATGGAGGAGTTGTTAAAATATGAAGTTGGTTGGGCCTATGGCCAATGTGAACCCAACCCAAAGAATGGCTAGAAGAATTCCTAAATTGAAATTTTTTACAGAATAAAGGAACGGTCATTTTTATTTTCTTTTCTAAACAAAGAACCATAAAACAATGGATGAGCCTCCATCCATTCGGTGCAATCTGGCAAGGATTGATTTGTACATCTACCAAGAGAATAGGGATGAAATCATGCACAGAAAACCTAAACCCCACTAATAGGGCATCTACGTAGACAAATAGTTGATCGGGTTTCCAATGACATGTTCTGTCACCAGGCCCAACTAGAGAAATGGTAAATTGAGGGGGAAAGTTAAATAGCCTATTGTAATCATCTACACGGTCGGTATCAAAAAACTTAATGCTATAGCCATATGAAACTTAATGATTATATATATAGTCATTGCTCCATAAAGAACACCCTTATATAAAGAACAAGAAAGAACACAATAAAATCTTACCTAAAAACTCATTTAGATTCTAATTTTAACATCAATTATGCATTTTTATGAATAATAATAGATTTAACATGAAGTTAACAACAAATTAGGATTAAACATAACATGATTATGTGTAAATTTCATTGTTACGTAAATGTATATAAGATTCTATCCTGGATTCTACGTTAGATTGTGTAATATTTGATTTTTAAAATTTAGATGAGATTCGATTTTATATTTGATATGTTAAGCATAATTATTGTTAAATTTTGTGATTCTAATCCTAACAATCGAATTTTTATATAAAAAAAGGTTTTATGATGGTGTTCTTCCGTGTTGTTTATATAAAATATTCTTTATGGAGTANATATATATATATATATATATATATATATATATATATATATATATTCATTGTTCCATAAAGAACACCCTTATATAAAGAATAAGAAAGAACACAATAGAATCTTACTTAAAAACTCATTTATATTCTAATTTTAACATCGATTATGCATTTTTATGAATAATAATAGATTTAACATGAAGTTAACAACAAATTAAGATTAAACATAACATGATTATGTGTAATTTCATTGTTACATAAATTTATATAAGATTCTATCCTGGATTCTACGTTAGATTGTGTAAAGTTTGATTTTTAAAATTTAGATGAGATTCGATTTTATATTTGATATTTGATATGTTAAGCATAATTATTGTTAAATTTTGTGATTCTAAGCTTCACATTCAAATTTTTATATAAAAAAAGGTTTTATCATGGTGTTCTTCCATCTTGTTTATATAAGGTGTTCTTTATGGAGTACAACTCTATATATATATAATATAGTATTTATCTTTATTTTTTTATCTTACTTTATATATCATATATATTTATAATTATTTTATTTTTTATTTTGGTATTACAATTACTTAATATTTTATTGAAAATATAATTTTTGCACATACATACAGAGTTTTGGATATATAAGTTCAATATTTTTATAAATTTTAGGTACAAGAAGTGCACAATTAAAATACATGTACACAAATTGATTATTTTAATAAATTGAGGTACATACAATACACAATTGATGATTTGGACCCTTAAATTGCACATAGTATATATTATCGGTACACAAAATACATTTAATTCAGTCAAGAAATTAAAATTTGAACTTATACCTAATAACTTTAAAAGAAGAAAATGATTATGATTTCAAAAAAGAGTTAATTTTTCTTGTATTGGTTTGTGCAACTCTTAAAATTGGAACAAGGATCATGAGACTATTTGATAGAACATTAAATATATGCATCGACTGGTTCGTAGACACTTAGTTGAACTAAGGACCCAATATCCAACATGATGCAAAGACTAGACGCCTAGAGGGTCCAAAAGTTGTAGGCAGTAATCCTCCCGTCCCAAATTAACTATTTGACTTTTTTGTGATTAAATTAATTAAATTTTAATTGAAAATTATATATAGTATATAATTAAAAAATTATAAAAGACATATTATCAAAAAGTATATTTATTTATTTTAAAAAGTACTTTTTAATTTTTTAAAATCACAAAAAATAATTTTTAAATACTAATCAAAGTTGAATCAAATTAACTAAAAAAAATCAAACACGACAGTTAATTTAGGGAGAAATACTTCCAAATTCGTAAATGGCGCCAATACTGTGAATTGTCGGTCTCTGTTGTTGTCATGAACAGCTAAATACATAAACAAATACTGTATACTTGTATATATTTAAAAAGATAGATGTAACAACACCACAGCAAGAATACAAAAAGGATAAAATGTTCCTATCAATTATTATCATATCTCTATTATGAATTTCATTTCACCACCACCCCTACCTTCCATTAATATCTTTAACAAACTCAACACCCCTCATTCACCAATACACATTCCTTCATCTTCTTGTAAATTGTTGTTTTAATATTTTTTCGAAGTTTATTTATTTTTTTGATTAATCATGACTCGTTTATTTCGATCCAAATCTTGTGGAGTTGGGTTGTTAGCTAGCAACACTACTAGTCATGACTTGGAAGCCACTCAAAAGTCTCCTACCCCTTCTCTTTACCTTACTAATGAAGATGATGATGATGACGACGAGGACGATGATCATGAGTATTTTCTCGATAACCCTATTACAACACCCTTTATAGGCACACATTATCATCATGAAAACGGACAAGAGCATAGGTCTCCGAATAATAATCAACTTCCTCAAATATTTTCGTCTGTGGCTTCTGCTTTGCGAAAGTCGTTGCTTGTTACGTGTAGTGTTGTGGAAACAACACACGATGATTTTTCCTCTTCGTCTTCTTCTATGGAGATTGGTTGTCCCACGGATGCTCGTCATGTTTCTCATGTTACTTTTGACAGGTTTAATGGATGTTTCCTTGGTTTGCCACTTGAACTTCAGCCTCAGCTTCCCCGTAAAGTTCCTAGCGCAAGGTTGGTCTCTCTGTTTCTTTTTTGTCTACTCTTCTAATATATATCCATATTCGTTCAAATACAAACTAATTATTTCTTCGATTCCTAGTACTATGATCCGGATTCAATTCATTATTTCGGGTATTCCTGTCTCAAATTTGCTCGTTTAGTTCCCTTCATTCACTTAATCTCTTGCATTAATGTTGATAGAACAACTTGTTACATCTCTATTCGGATAAAGTACGTGTCATTCTTTCGAGGCCTTGTTCACAGGGAGATGCCCGTGAATGTTTTGATTATCGGTTACATTGATTGATCAAGTATCATTCTGCTCAGTATGAAATGATAGTTATATTCTACGTGATGCTAGTAAGTACAACAGCGAAAAAGAATGACAATAAATGAATCTTATTGATTAATTCCTTTAATTTACTAAACCAGCTACCTAGCTATCTAGCTGTATTGCGAAATATTAAATATGGTACTAGGTGACTGGTTGGAAAAATTAATGCAACTTGGAATTGGTTAAACACACTGTAAAGTTAAGAAATGTGTTCTTTACTAGTATAGTTGATAATAAACATTCATTCTTGACATAGTTGATAAAGTCTTTTTCCCTGTTTCTAGTGTAGCATAATAGCTTTCGTAGTCTCATGTGTTGGCCAAAATGAATAATCAACACCCTGGCATGTTAAAGCAGATAGTTGCCGTGTAGATCAGGGATATAAGAGGGATTATGTCAAGCAGTCAAAGTAGTATAACTCCCGGCCATATTGGCAGAATTAGTGACAGATAAATGCTCAGGCTCATTGCTTGCTAAAAGATTAAAAGTTAACCTCATTCGGGTACCTGAAATTGAATCGGAATCAATGAATTTAGAGTGGACTGTGTAATTTGTCTTAACTCCTGTATGGTTACCCCTCTATTTTTAAACATTGAATCTATATTTTTTTGGTGTGACTTGGGAGTATGTAGATGAAATGGGTAGGGGACTGGGGGACTGAGATCCGTGGGTGGGGTAAGGTAGGTAAAACTTTTTATTCATATGTTAAATTCATAAGAAAGTTTCCCGTGAGAAGCAGTGGTCCTCACTCCTCATACATTATCTGTCAACTAGATTATAAATGACTGTATCTATTGAATTCATGTGTGACTCTGTGATAGTGAAACACTTAAAGTACAATATACATATAGGCTGGACTAATATGTACTCGTTTGATGTGGCTTACTGGCTTAGTTGCAGAAGTAACCATTCCATAAGAAATATCAAACTTTCAAGAAAATGTATAACGTAACTGATGATTCTGTAAGGTATACTGTAATTTGATAATTACACTGAGATAGAAGGCAAGCAAGCAACAAATTGGGTTGCTGTCAGGCACGTTACAACCAATTCTTTTACGGACCACATCCATAGACGGTATGAGTAATAAATGAATGTGCAAGACTTTTTACATTTTCTAGTGCTATAAAACCATAAATAACATATACGAACAGATCGAAGGTGTGTTGAATTCCAGTGCACGCTGTGTTTAGTCACTTTGCCTGAAGCAGCTATGAAAAAAGTATGTCATGCATTAAAAACTCATGTATCATCTTTGGAGCAAAGAATGCAAAGGTTAAACTTATTCAAATCATTAATATTAAATGGTCTGGAGTGCTATAGTGTTTTGCATCGTGGCTTAACATAAAGATTGTTCTGCACTACCAATTTCCTTAATGTTATCTTGGGTTATACAAGCTATTTTTTGCTTAGCGGGAACTTGTCTAATAGCAATAATCTCAGAAACGCTAATATTTCGAATATGAGGAAGTTTTTAAAATATAGTCTGCTAAAGACTGAGAAGAATAGAGTTTAATGCAATATATTTTGTATCGATCCAAAATAATTATCTTCAATGAATACACCTTGACTAATCCAGCCTTTATATAGATAGGCATAGATGAATCTAGATAGTACATCATTAAACAGATACATGTATGACACTTGGTAAATGCATTTAACTTGCTGGTACATGAATCTGAACTATGTACAATACTCCAGAATCTTGTTTCAATAGGTTAATTTCCAACATTCTCCCCCTTAACGTATTGACAGATTCCAAGAGGAAGTGTTTCATGTAGGCTTTGTTACAATGCTAATATATCTAATGTGTGGAAGCTAATATATCGAATATAGTTATTTTTTATGGATCCTTACTCTGGTTCACTGGATCATAAAATTAATTAATTATCTTCTGGTTCAGTGTCAGTGTCTTTGGGGTTTCTGCCAACTCAATGCAGTGTTCTTATGATCAAAGGGGGAATAGCGTACCAACTATTCTACTTATGATGCAAAAGCGTTTGTATTCAGGAGGTGGCCTACAGGTACAATCCTTAATCTATTGCTGGCTTGATTCCTATATGATTTTGAACAGTTTTTTATATATCAAATGTTTAAAGGCAGAAGGAATTTTTCGGATAAATGCCGAGAATACAGAGGAAGAAAGCGTTAGGAACCATCTCAACAAAGGTGTAGTACCACGTGGAATCGATGTACATTGTTTGGCAGGCTTAATCAAGGTATTTAACCCATGTCACCCTTTGATTGGCCATGCCATGAATCCCTGGCTCAATAGTGTGATATTATATCATTTGCTTTTAAATATTGACAAAAGATTTGTTTCTCTGACACTTTCTGTAGTGTTATAGCATGAAAGTGTAATATCAAACTTTTCGTTACTTGTGTTAGGCAACTATCCTTGATTTGAGTCTACTTAGTTGCTAGTGTTGGGCAACTATCCTTAATCTGAGTCTACTTAGTTACTAGTGTTGGGCAACTATCCTTCATGTGAGTCTGCTCAATTGTCATCAATCAGCCAGTAAATCCAGACATCAAGTCACTTGCTTAGATAGGAACACTAGATGTTAGTTAGTGTTCAGCTTTAGTTCAAGAAAAGAGCTTATAATTTGATACTCCTTATGTTGCAAAGTTGTGAGCCTATCATTCTTTATTCAGATAGGATCCACGCAGAGAATCAGTTAGCAGGGGCGAACCAGAATTTATGTTTAGTCGGGCTATGTAATAAGTTAGAATATAAATTTTAAATTTGTTACTGAAATTAATATATATTATATAGGAGAAAAATATACAATTTTTGCAAAAACTTAAAGTTAAATTTACCACAAGCAAACTTTTGTACCGTATGAGATAAGATGCAACACAGAAAATTTCATACATTATGTTCGAGAGTCACGATATCTTATAATTCTGAAACATTAATATCTGTTCTGTATATCCATGCTCTTGCAATTAAGCCATATTAAGGTTTTGACTCCCCTGTTTTTCGAATCAGTACTAGTAAAACATAGTAGAGTTTTGTATGTTTAAAATAATGAAATTATTATAGTAAAAATGAACTATGCGGGGATGCCGAAATATTACTAATGAAACAATCACATTCATAAAATCGTGCTTGATAAAGTCCCTTATAATCGTCAATCAATGAGCATATTCATTAGGTTAGAAGTTCCTTGTGTTCTTTTATGGCGTTTTTGTTTTTGCTAAATGTGTTTATTACTGGTTACCTTATATTCTAATGAGTGGCGCCACATAAATCTGAAATTATGCAGGCATGGTTTAGAGAACTTCCAACAGGAGTGCTTGATTCTCTTACTGCAGAGCAGGTGATGCATTGCAACACCGAAGATGAGTGCACACAACTTATTGCCGGACTTCCTCCAACAGAAGCATCACTTCTTGACTGGGCAATTGATTTGATGGCAGATGTAGTACAGTATGAAAGTCTAAACAAGATGAACGCGCGGAATATTGCCATGGTTTTTGCACCCAACATGACTCAGGTATGCTACAATTCTTATCTAGTCATCTGAGCGATTATTATTCTACTATGCTGCTTGGACCACTTTGATATTTGAAAATTTAGACAATAACTTGTAAAAACTCGTTGTAGATGATATCAACCTTGACAATCAGGTCCTGTATTTATCCTACGGATTGACATGACTCTTGATTATATTTACTCATTAAAACGAATGCTACAAACTGGACTTATTGTTGTCCTTGAGATTATTAGCATTGAGATTATTACCAATGCAGATACTAATTACTTTCTTACTGTTTCCTACACTCTACAAGTTAGAAAAGATATTAATGTATAAGCGTTAATTGTTATGTCTCGATTAACAAAGTATTTGCCTGTATATAAATATATCATTTTGGTTAGCAAAACAGGGTCTTTGCGCCATGTCCCATTGAACCGACAGGTGCATAATTCGCATGTCTTTAGTTAAGCACTTAAGCTAACTCATGAACCGATAGTATTTCCTCTTCATGCATATGGCAGATCCTGCTTAGTAGATAAAACCGAACCTATGTGTGGTAATAATTAACCAGATAGGATTTCCTCTTCATGCAGATGGCAGATCCTTTGACTGCACTGATTCATGCAGTTCAAGTAATGAATTTGCTAAAAACACTGATAATGAAAACTCTTCGGGAGAGAGGAGATTTTAATGCCATTGATGGATTTATTTCATCATGTGATGTTTCACCTAGCAACAAGGTTGAAGCCCGCATATCAAATTCAAATCCATCAGCAACAGACTGTGACCATAAGGAGACGGGAAACACTAACATGTTGCAAACTTCAACTATAGGCAGACTAGAATCTGAACGAGAGGAGAAACTATGGAGCTTCAACTGCAAGGACGCGACGGAATCTGATTACGAATCATCTATATCAGCTACGAAAACGCCTGTTACATGCATCAGAGACAGCAAAGATAACAGTTGTCCAGACGGTTTTGACAATAGGGAAACCGAAGGAATACTAAGCCGACTAAGTTTCACAAAAGGAGTAAGGAGGCTATATAGGCACCCTCTATTTCAACTGAACAAGGTGGTTAAGAAGAGTGGAACTGTTGGCATTGTAAATACTAGAGGAGAAGGTGAAAATGTTTGGTCATGAAATGCATGACGATGTGTTGCTTTCTTTTTCGTTTCTTGTAGTCTGTTTTAAGATTTTATTTTTTACGTTATTGTTTTAGATTGTTGCGTAAAAAGATATAGATTTTAGGTAGTAGGTGTGGATGATTTTTAGTTATCATTATCGGAGAGGCAAGGCACATACGAGATGATGTTTCTTGTTTAATGTCTGTTTGTTCAGACAATGATTAACATATAATTGTGGAAGAGAGATTAAAGATTTGTTAACAAAATATTCAGCATTCTTTCATTTCTTGTAAATACCCACATTGAACAATAGAAATTGAATAAGGGTTTAACACTCAAACTATGTTTATAATGTATATAATACTAGGCTCAATATATAAAAAAAAATTAGCTAAGAAACCACCGAGTAGTTTTGCTTGTACTCTTAAACATATGATATTATACTTGACTTATTTTGTGAAGTTAAATAAATTTTGTAATACATGAACAATGTATTAGTTATTACAAATAAAAAAATTAATGATGCTAATAATATTTGTAAGTTACATGTTTATACATTGATTGTATATTAAAATATAATGAATAAACAAAAAATAAGGAATTTATAATTTTGGAGTGGAGGTGGTGAAAGAAATACTATATGTAGTGAACTATGTTCAATGAGAAATGTACTCAAAACAAGAAAATGAGCCTATTCAATTCACACCCGGAACTTCAATATCATTCTATATTTTCACTTTTTAACAGTATGTTAGGAATTAGAGTTACAGAAGTTTACAGGGGGTGAATGTATAACTTCAAATGCTTTTGCTTTTTGTTCTCACTTCTTTAATTTTGATGAACTTCTTGATAATGTTTGTAGCTTTGTCAATTCACAAGTGTTTATTTAAATACAAATGAGGAAATGCAATAATACAGAGAATTAATTTTCAATCTAATGGTGTATTAAAATGAATAAACTACAATCTGAAATTCAAAGTGAACTTCAGCTTCTTGTTCTTGGAAGTAGAAATCAAGGTATGAAAATACTTGATGAAAAAATTCAGCTCACTTTTTTACTAATTAGGTTGTGCAATTTCTATATAGACAACATGTCTTTTGGCACATGCACTCACTAATCAGTTAAGCTAAAACTAGAAATAGACAAAAACAACTTTACATTTGACTACTATCTATTTCTAGCTAACACAAACAATAACAGTCCTTTTTCTTAAAGCCTTATCCCTTCTGTCATTTGTCTTGTTCATCTTCTAAGCTTCATCGTAGACTTGTCTCCATCTTCACAGGTTTGACTGATCATGTACTGACAGAGCTTCAGAATCACTTGTCTTGTTCATCTGCATATCTCCTAAAATTTAGCTTCTTGAATCAACCGAGTACTCACTTGAATTTACTTCGAGAAGTCACAGTGAATGACTTCTCAATTAGAATAGAATTCTCGATTAAAATAGACTTCTCGATTAGAATAGATTTCTCGATTAGAATAGACTTCTCGAATCATACTTGTAACACAGACTTCTCAATTGGTTCTACTGTACTTCTCCAATGGTTCAATCTTTAGTACTTCTCGATTTCTCCTCTAGCTAACTTCTCGATTTGTTCAACTATACTTCTCGAATGGTCCAATCTTCACACTTCTCGAATAACTATCAATTTTTTGACTTCTCGATCACTTATCACTTCTCGATTGATTGATAAGTTACTTGAGCATTTGAGACTTCTCTACCAGTTTCACAGTTCTCACTTCTCTATCAGGATGACTTCTCTATCATGTATTTGTCTTGGAGTATTTTTCACTGCAATTCTTATTTGATGAAGTCTTCATTGATTTGATGCTTGATTCAGACTTGAATCTTCTATCAATCTTTATTCTTGACTTACATTTACATGTTGACTTCACAGTAGAAACATACTTCTATCTACAAATACATTAAGACATTCTAAGAACACATCCTAATACAGAAACATTACATGTGTTACATCAAGACAAGTAATCATACAAAGTAAGCTTGATTTGGTCTAACAATCTCCCCCAATTTAGGAAAAGAAAATTTTATAAATTAATACAAGATATCAAGCCTACCTATTTCTGCTGTTGAAGTTGTTGATGTTGTTGCATGAGTAGATCATATTTTGCTTTCTTTTCTTTTTTTTCCCTAGCCTTGATTTCTTCATTGGCTTAAAGAATTTCTTGCCTAGCCATGACTTCTTCAATCAAAATTGCATTTTTTAGAATATCAGCTGCAACTTGTAGAGATTGTATGGGGTAATCTTTGACAAACTTGAGTCTTATTCTTGAAGTTACTCCATCTCTGAGTTTAAACTCAACTCTGTCTGGATCTTTGAAAACTCTGCACTTTCCCAATCTCCTCAGTTCTTCAGACTTTCTTTCCAACTCCTCTTTCTCCTTGATCTTTCTCTCTACCATTTCTTTCCTCGCATTCACCTTGTCAATCTTTTTATGATATTTTCTTGCCAAATACTCAGCTATTTCAACCATCTTCAATTTGTTCACCATGCTCTTTTTATCATAAAGGCTGATTACCCTTTTGATGTCATGTGTAGTAGACTTTGAACTATCATGGTAGAATTCCCTTTCTTCTCCATCAATATTTGTCACAAACACCTTCATGTTCCTTAGCTCAACCTTACAGATCATGTCTGCTTTCCATTATTTGAGTCTCACCTTATCAATTACAACTTCTTCTTGGATGGGATGGATAGGTAGACCTTTATTAGGTACAATAAGTTGCTTCTTCCATTTTGGACACCTTACTAACAATGAGCTAGTAGGCTTCTTGAACATTGTCCTAGTGATTGAATTGACTTTGATTTCCTGGCATGGCTTTAGGTTCTTGACATGATCTTTCTTTATCTCCCTCCTTGTTACTCCATTTGATGTTACCTTGACAAGATATCTTCTTGGTGATTTGGATTTTAGAATCATAGTAGTTTCATAAACTGTTGGAGCCATAGTAGCACCCTGAATTTTAGTAGGTGTACTGACATGACTACCAACAGCTTGCTGTTTTGATGGTTTCTTTCTTTCATATGTCTTTTCTTTTCTTGAGTCATCTCTTTTTTTTTTTGCCATCACTTTCCTTCTTATCATCTTTCTTTCCATCCTTATTGCTCCTGGAATCAGGTTTCTTGTCTTCTTTTCCCTGTCCCTTATCTTCATCATCCTTCTTTTTTTTCTTCAACTCATCATTTGCAAAAGTTGATACTTGACCATTGATGAATTTTCTCAATTTTTCCATAATCAACTTGTCTTCTTCTCTAATTATTGGCTTTTTCTTTAACAGATCCAAGAGACTTATGATTTGGCTTCTGTTGTCAGGATTTAAATGCTGAGGAATTCTGAAGTGAGAGAGTGTATTTGACTTGGTCATGTAGAGAATCCCATCAGGGTTGTAGTAGGTTTCAGCAAGTGCTTTAGATATCAAAGGGCCTAGCATGTTCTTCAATTCATTATCTTTCTTTGTCACATTCTCTATTGCTTTCTGCAGACACTCTAGTTCTGTATATGAAAGTCCATGAAACAGTCCTAGAGATACCCTGTAGTAGCCAGATTCCATCTACACTACTAGCATGTTGGGAATCTACATGTAACTTGATGATAATACTAAAACTTAGAATTATAGAAATTTTCAATAATTGTAACTGACCAACTGATATGAAATTTATAAATATCAATTGATCAGGGAACCATTTATCAGTTGAAATGTTTATCTGAATCAACTGATAATATGGATTGTAGTACAGGTGTACTTAGTCTATTTTCAATTGATAAGGTGTAAATCAATTGATATTAGAGTCAATTGATATAGGTCATCAACTGATGTGTAACTTAGACTGTTAAATTGTGATTATTTGAAGACAGGAAAATTATACAAGTGAAGGATGATCAGTTGATATTGAAGCATCAACGGATAGAAGATCAATTGAAGAAACCAAGTCAAGAGTTGAAGACCATCAACTGATGTGAAGACCCATCGATTGATATATCGATTGATATCATTTATCAATCGATAAGGCAACTATACTTATCAATCGATGGATATCAAGATCAATCGAAGAACATTATCAGTTGATGAATAAAGGAAGAGTCAATTGATATGCTTAACAGCAAATTATCAATTGACTGTGACAAAAAGGCAATCTGTCAGAGATCCAGAAAGATAAAAGAACACCTATGGAAGACAGTCTATGATGACTGTGAAGACTCAAGTCGAAGCTGTCTTTTCAAAACACTGAAGACTTTTTCCTAGATCAGAAAAAGGCAAAAGCAAAAAGAAAAGATAGAAAATGTAGCAATTACAGAATTAAAAAAGGTATATGTCTACTTTTCTAGGTAATTGTAAAATACACTGGTAATATATAAACAAGTGTAGTAGCAAGGTTAGAAGTAACAAAGTTAGAAAGAAATTTTCAGAATCAACTGATCATTTCAGAGAGCACATTGTAAGATCAGTTGATTTATATTTTAACCTTGTACAAACGAAGCTAGGTTTATTTCTAACCTAGGAACATTGAGCAAAAATATACACTAATGGAAAAATCAATCCATCAGTAATTTTAAATCTCTTGTTCAATTTATATTCTTTATCTGAGTTTTCATACATATTCTGACTTTTCTCAAACACTAAGAATAAATATTAAAACACACAAAAAGTTTTGATATTTGTATTCAACCCCCCCTTCTATAAATATTGTCAGTGTTTTAAGAACTAACATAGCATTTTGACCTCTTCATCATTTACTTGTATCTTCAAGCCTCTCACCTTGTAGATACTATTTTGTAACATTTTCCTGTAGTTCCAATAATTGTCCTTTACATTTTCCTTCATTGCTTTCAAATTTAGCATGAACTCTTTGTCTGCGAGTGGCTTCCTGGTCTCCTCCCTTAATATTGCCATAACAGGTTTTTTGTCTTTCATCTTCTATCTCATCCTTTTGCCTTTCAATCTCCTCATTTCTCTTCTCCCCCTTAGGGTTGATATCTTGTTTTTGAGGAAGGAAAGAAGATGCACTAGGTTTGAACTGAGAAGAGACTTGCACTAGAGGTGCCTGATGAGTCATAGTAGATAGAAGAGCCTAGATAGAAGTCAATTTAGTGGAAACTTGAAGAAGAGTTGTGCTTTGAGTGGAGCTAAAAGTCTGAAATTCTTTCTTTAAAGAATTGACATTGATCACTATTGCGGAAACTACAGTTGGGAGAGTAGACTGGGCATCTGCTAGCTTCTCAAATTTGTCATTTAACTTGGCTAAAGTGAGGGTTTCATTTTGTTCTTCCCTGGCCTTGGATTAATCAAACAATCCACTTGCAATGGAGCTAGGACATGCAGAGGAACATCTTCAGGTAGTCTATTTGTATACCATTTTTTGTATAAAACCTCCACCATGTTGATGGAGGTCTGTCTTTGTTGAATTGCCCCATTGCTTTCTACCATCTCTGTTAGGTCCAAAGTGTTGTAGAGGGGGGGTGAATACAACTGTTTAAAAAAATAAAGAGAGAATAAATAATATGCAGGTAATAAATGATG
>QRFB01000644.1:69797-84932 GCA_008931105.1 Oenanthe javanica | reverse complement strand
TTAAATTTTAATGCACAATTATGTACTTATATATTCGTATGTGCATTTTATAAGTACTATACACGTACACACAAAACAAACGGTTCCATATATTTGGCCCCAAAACTAACTGTTCTTATCCCTAAAGAAGACCATCACAACATAATTAATACANAAATATTTATAGTATTTGAAAGAAAACTTAAATATCATTAAATTTTAATGCACAGTTATGTATTTATATATTCGTATGTGCATTTTATAAGTACTATACATGTACACACAAAACAAATCGTTCCATATATTTGGCCCCAAAACTAACTGTTCTTATCCCTAAAGAAGACCATCACAACATAATTAATACTAAATTTAATCACATAGATACTTTTTTATGCATCATTTTCATGCTTAATGGTTCATAAATTTTTCAAATGTATTTCTTCTTTTTCTAAACCTATATATTTGTAAATGTTTTAACAATATACTAAACTTAGCTGGATCCACATGATAGACACAGAACAATATCATCCGGCATGAGTTCACACTACAAGGTCCTACATGGTCAAGCAAGATATAGTCGTGAATCGAGTGCACACTACATTTTTGTATAATGGTATGTGTACTACCCTGAGTATCAAAGTGATGAACAACTCTTTTAACCAATGACAAGACATCCTCCTTTGGCCTCTGTTCTCCTCCCTGAGTACCATTGTACTCTGAATTTCGTTTTACCTTTTTAATCAGCTTCAACACCAACAATATGGGGTGGGTTATCCGTTTCATTTGAATTTATTTAAACGTATAAAAGTAAAATAACTTGCTAAAAAAATACATTATATCAACTTTTTATTTTAATCTATCTTTGTATAATTTAAATAACTTTTTAACTTTTCACAAACACACATTTTTAACAAATTTCAAATCTCTTTACATTTACCACTTAAAGCCTACAAAAATAGGCTAACACACATTGCTTTAAACCAAAAAGATAGACACATCATACATGGAGGAGTATAGCCAAATGTATTGACCATGGGGTTATCAAAATTTTTATACATATATTTATAACAATAAATGTAATTTTAAATATTGCAAACTTTTGAAACCATGACATCAAAGTATAATCAGGTCTATGATGGAACATTATCAAAGTAGAATCATGTCAGTGGCAAGCACTGTCAAGCCATATTTGAATGAATCACCAACTCAGAACATTGAAACGTGCCATCCTGAAGACACACAATTAATTTTACAAGGCACACCGCCCCATGCTGCAGTTGCACAGGTAACCGTTCAGAGCACACTAGTACCTGCTCAGCAGGAGGGACCTCCTCTTCAAAGTTAGAATCTCCGGTAGGATCTGAGCATCCTTTTGAGGGTCATAATTTATGGAATTTAGTTGATGAGAAAGTTTATGAACAATTTACTGAGAAGTATAAGTTTGGTTGGGTGACGGGGGTGGGGTGTGGTAGCACAAGACTTGGCAAAATTAGATTATGCAGCTTTGGAACTTGAACCTAATATAGTTTCTGTATTTGCAAATTTGTATTCCGTGACTTGGTACTTGTGCTTGTACTTGTTTGGTCTGGATTTCTTAGTACCTTTGAGAATGGATGCTCTGTTTGATTCTCAAAAAAAAAACTATGTCATCAAGTCTGGGTTACATACCTGCATGTATGGTGAATATTTAATGAATATAACAATCCATCTTCAAAAATCTCTGTTATATACTATTTAACATAATTATGCTATTTTATTTAATATATAAGTTATACTAAAATATTTGAAATTTGAAGACACTATAACTAAATTGAAGATCTTATATGTGCCGAATACCGAAAAACATATTATTCTACCAAATATGTTCTACTTGCATAATGATCTTCAAATTCCCTATAGAATTTTACCCTAAAATATACTATTTGTTTTAGGATTATTATTTTACTTGAATAATATACACCGATAATTTTAGCATATGAGAGTGACATTCTAATTCTTTCTCTTTTATTTAATGGTTCTCATAATTGAAAGTTAAAATTTAGTTTTAGTATATTGATACCTATTAATTAGTCTTATAATATTATAGGTAGGCACACCTTGCATTCATTCACATGAATAAATAGGCTGTTCAACAATGCAGTAGAGTTACATAAAAGTTAATATACAAAAAGCAATGGAAGTAAATAAAATATAAGGAAAAGATTAAGTATTTTAAATGAAATAAGATATAATACCAAACCTTCCGAGTACCTTCTTCATTATCTATAACTTTCCATAAATCATCACCTGACTCCTAGAATCTACAATCATTGGGCAAAAATAGTTCATCTATATAAATGATCACCTACGTTTCTAACAAGGAATTTATATCATCCGCCTCTTAATTTGACATGCCATTCTCATTTCAAATATCAGTAAAATCATGTTTGATAAGCTATTTGAGTTTAAAATTGATATATATATATATATATGTAAATTTAAATTGAACAAAATGTACAGATATATAAACACCCACTTATACAATGAAGAAGGCCACTATACCTCTTGGATATAGATGTGCAGTTTTGTCTGCCGCTAAACCTAACTTTTTTTTTATAGACAATGTTTGGGGCTAAAAAGGTTCAATTAGTTGGGGATAAAGGTGTGGGCTAATATGCACATTTAGCTAATTTTAAAAAAATATATAATATGGTTATAGATGTACGATTTAGAAGCTATTTAATAAAATATTGTTTCCATAAATATTATCATTTTTAATTTTAAATGTATATATGTAATTATATTTTAATGATTCTAATCTTTTATATTTAAATAATAAGTATTATAATATTGATACATATAAATTTGATTTAGAGTATAATATTAAATTTAAAATTAAAATTGAGAATTTTTATATGTTTGGCTCTATTCTGAGAAATATTTTATATAATCTCAATAACTAAATTTTATCACTTTTTATTAACTATTGTAAATTGGTTATTTTAAGTGAGTGTTTAAATTAAATTAATTTTGAAATTATAAAAAATATATATAATATTATATGGTAATGGTTAAAATTTATTAGGTTTTAATAAGATCGTTAGGAATCTACATGTAATTTGATGATAACTTTAATGTTAGAATCATAGAAATTTTAATTAATGTAACTAATCAATTGATATGGAAAATATAAATATCAATTGATCAGTAAACCATTTATTAGTTGGAAATGTTTATTTTAATGAACTCCATTGTAGTATAGGTGTACTTAGTCTATTTAAATCGATAAGGTGTAAGTCAATTTCTCATCAACTGCTGTTAGAGTATATTGATATAGGTCATCAACTAATGTGTAATTTAAGCTATCAAATTATAATTATTTGAAGACAAGAAAATTATAGGATGATCTGTTGATATTCAAGTATCGTTGGATAGACGAAGAAGCAAAGTCAAGTATTGAACACCATGAACTGATATAACCATCTATTGATATATCAATTGATAACATCTATCAATCGATAATTCATCATTTATCAATCGATGGATATAAAGATCAATCGAAAAAGAATATCAGTTGATGCATAAAAGAAAAGATCAATTGATATGCTTGACAGCAAATTATCAATTGAGAGAGACAACACAAGTGGACAAGTTTACAGACAAAAACACACCTATGGAAGACAGTCTATGATAACTGTGAAGACTTAAGATGAAGCTGTCTTTCCAAGACTGAAGACTTTTACCTTAAATGGAAAAAGGCTAACAGGAAAGATAGACAAGAAGCAATCCTAGTTTAGATTAATTGTTTTATACTCTTTCTAGGAATTTCAAACACACTTGTTGTATATAATAGCATTGTTAGAAAATGTTAGAAACACAAGACAGTATTTTGAATCAATTGTTCAGCCATAAAGCACTTTTTAAGAACAATTGGTTCATTTTTTTAACCTTGTAAAAACCGTAATTGAGTTTTATTAACTCAGATAACTTGAGCAAAAATATACACCGATGGAAAACCCAATCCATCATTAATGTTAAATATCTTTGTTCATTTTATTTTCAGTTTCTTTTGTTCATATATATTCTCTTAAACACTCAAAGCTTAAGAACAATTATTAAAATAGAAAAACTTTTGATAATTTGTATTCAACCCCCGTTCTACAAATCATATTGGCATTGTTCTGGGAAATAACAAAGATATATTTTATTAATGTTCATATTTAGTATTTTAGTTTCTACAAATCATATCGGCATTAATGTTCAAGAAACACCCCATCAAATGATGCCAATACATCAACCGATAACTTATCAGTTGATAATCATCAATCGACTGATAATACATCAATTGATAACCATTCAATGGATAACAACTCGGCTCAACAGTCTTCAAGTAGATTATCCATCTCAGGGGGAGGGTTCTCAAATAATTAATCAAATCACAATGATCATAAAAATTCCAGTGATCATGAAGCATCATCTTTAAGGTCAAATTTACCACCACAAAGGAAATGGACAAGAAGCCATCCATTTAAATTGATCATTGGAGATGCAAATGATGGTGTCAAAACTAGAAGTACAACTTAAAATGAATGCTTGTATAGTAGCTTCCTGTCTCAAGAAGAACAAAAAAGGATTGAAGAAGCCTTGAATAATCCCGATTGGATAATTGCTATGCAAGAAGAGTTGAATCAGTTTGAAAGAAACAAAGTATGGAAGTTGGTGCCCAAACCAAAAAACAAATCTGTCATTGGTACAAAATGGGTGGTCATAAATAAAATGGATGAATATGGTAGTGTGACAAGGAATAAACCAATATTAGTGGCCAAAGGCTACTCACAAGAAGAGCCATAGATTTTGATGAAACATTTGCACCAGTTGCAAGGTTGGAAGCAATCAGAATCTTTCTAGGATATGTTGCTCATACAAATTTCAAGGTGTATCAGATGGATGTAAGATATATTTTTCTCAATGGAGAACTAGAGGAAGAAGTGTATGTAGAACAACCTCGTGGTTTTATTGATCCTATTCATCCTGGATTTGTACACTATCTTCTCAAGGCACTTTATGGATTGAAACAAGCAACTAGAGCCTTGTATTACAGATTATCTAAATTCTTGATTCAGAATCACTTCATAAGAAGTACTGTTGATAAAAATCCCTTTCGTAGAAATGTTAATAGCCCTATGATTCTTGTTCAAATCTATGTAGATGATATTATTTTTGGCTCAACTAATTAGAAACTTTGTCAAAAGTTTGCTAAGTTGATGCAGAGTAAATATGAAATGAGGACGATGGGAGAACTTACTTATTTTCTTGCTTTGCAAGTCAAAAAAGTTAAAGATGGTATTTCATAAATCAAACCAAATATATTTTTGATTTATTAAAGAGATTTGATTTAAATGAATGTTCTTCTGCAAAAACTCTCATGACTACTGCAACTAAACTTGAATTGAATACTATGGAAGCTAAAATGGACATTTTAAATTATAGAGGCATGGTTGGCTCATTACTATATTTAACTGCAAGTAGGCAAGAGATAATGTTTGATACATGTCTTTATACTAGGTTTCAGGCTCATCCTAGGGAATCTCATTTGATTGCAACAAAAAGAATATTAAGATATCTCAAAGGAACACTAAATCTTGGAATTTGGTACCCTAGAGACTCTGGATTTGATCTAATTTGTTATTCAAATGCAAACTATGCAGGTTGCAGGATTGAAAGAAAAAGTACCACATGCACCTGTCAATTTCTAGGAAATAAGCTTGTATCATGGTTTAGCAAGAAGAAAAATTCAGTGTCTACATCTAGAGGTTGAATACATTACAACTGGAAGTTGTTGTGCATAAATACTATGGATGAGGAATCAACTATTTGACTATGGGTTCAACATGAACAAAATTCCTATTTTCTGTGATAACACAAGTGTCTTTGCAATAACAGAAAATCATGTGCAACATTCCAGAACCAAGAACATTGACATAATGTATCACTTCATTAGGGAACATGTAATGAATGGTACTGTTGAATTACATTTTTGTCTCTGGTGAAAGATAACTTGCACATATTTTTACCAGACCATTAGATGAATCTAGTTTCAATAGATTAGTCTGTGATTTAGGTTTGCTTAACTATGTTTAATCTATGAAATGTCTGACAAGTTATGATCTATATTAATTTTTTGTTTGTAGCCATTGACTATGATTAATCCATTGATTCTTCCATAATCAATTGATAAACATTTTACATATCAATGGATATTTACAGCTATCGACATATAAATATATCAATTGATGATATATTTATTTATTAATGGATAGTCAAACCTGTCGATGAATAAGTTAGTTATCGATCGATGACCTCGAATTTTTGGGGTCCATGTCAATAATCGACTTGTACAATATCTAGTCGTTCATTACTTATACTAATACAAACATACCTATATGTATAGCAATCGATTACCAAAATTGGTAAATTTTATTTTTCCTTTTTCTTTCAACCGGCGATTAAGTTATATTTTGAGTAAGAAATTGATTAGGAACTCAGTAAATATAAATAGTGATATTAAAACTTCCTTTAATTCATACTTGCAATTTTACTAACGATTTCTCTATCTCTTTTTTCTCCCTCAATCTACGAACTCATTCTTTAACTATCTCATGCTAAGAACCCTAACCTACTTATTACTAATTATTATTTTTAATTTAACACTAACAAGTTTGCCAGTTATTTTATTTCTATATCTATAAACATGATTATGGCATCATCAAAGAAGGTCCCACAATCCGCATTCTACTATGAACTCAACAACTTTGTTGCGTGCACTATGGTGGAGGAAACCCTAACATAATATCATCCACTAATAGAATTCCTGAGAAGTTCAAGAATCTCAAAGGCCCTCACAGAAGCACCACAAATAATGTGCAATTTTAGTTGAAGAATTCTGGACAACAACAGAGGTAGCAAATGATTTTTCTTCGATTTCCTTTAATTGCAAAGGACAAAGATATATTCTAACCACTATGGTCTTGGGTAAGTGCTTAAACATTCCTACAAAGTCTATGGGTAAGTGTTTAAACTTTGCAGCCTTGGAAACAAGAGTGGGGTCTCTAGAAAGGAATATGGATGACATCATTCAAGGCCAAAGTCTACATTCCTCTATTTTTTCAAAATTTCTTCACATAATGTCACCACCTTCTCAGATTGATGATAACAAAAAGGGGGAGAATGCTAAGAAGAAGGATGGTGATGGTGATGGTGATGGAAAAAGCAGTGTTGGTGGTTCTGGTGTTGGTAAATCAAGTGGCATTGGTGGTATTACAACAAAGGGGGTTTCCAAAAATGGGAGAAACAGGGATAGACAATATTCAAAGTCATCTATGTCACCCACAGATGACTTAGAACAGAAAAAGAAAGATTTGAATAAGTTTGAAGATATATTAGAAGGTAGAAGAACTTCTAAGGAAAAAGAAACACAATCAATGATTGAGAGGGAATGGAAAAGAATTGAAGATCTAAAGAAGATCACTGAGTTGGTGACAAAGACAGCAGAAATTGGAAACTTGGAGGAGTTTATTACTCAGACAAGAGTGGTAAACGATAATGCAAAGAAGGCTTCCAAAAAAAGTAATTCAAACGCAAAAACTTTTCTAATTGATCATGAAGCCCTTCAACAGAAGCAAAGAGAAAAGCCATAATGATTGAAGAAGAAAAGAAAAAGAAGAAGCAAGTTGGCGAGAAGCTTCTTCAAGGAGCCATTTCCTCNGAAAAGAAAAAGAAGAAGCAAGTTGGCGAGAAGCCTCTTCAAGAAGCCATTTCCTCAGGAATTTCAGATGTTGCAAGAAGAGAAAAGGAAAATGAAGAAATTGCTAGGAAAATGGAAATTCAATGAAATATGGAAGATTAATTAGTAAAACAACCACTACAGAAAAAGAGGAAAATAACCATGGCTAAGAAAAAGTCAAGTTATACACAAGAAAAAGTGGTTGGGGAAAATTTCCAAGTTAAACAAGAAGAAATCAAGGAGGAGGTGACAATTGAAGGATATTACATGAAAAGGATACCAGGTGTAAGATAAAAAGGGTTGATAGGAATAAGAACTGACGCTGCAACATCTAACCAAGAAGATTCAATAAGGTTGGAATATGAAAATGGAGCAAAAATCACTTACTCAATGAAGGTGATAATGAAGCAAAGCTATAGTGTCCTGAAGACTATTCTACCTCTAATCAACAGAAAGTACAAACTCAATTCAACAATTGCTCAGGAAATTCAACATCAAATCTCAAAACTAAGGAGATCAAAGGCAGAAGCTGAACCTGATTCACCCCTTAAGCTATAGAAGTCTCAAGTCAAGAAGGGTGTTTTGGTGCCAAAATATGCCATGATTTTTACACATGTGGAGGGTAACACCAAGTTCTTTAATATCTGCAAATATCAGGACAAAATCACAGGTGAAGAAATTCACTACCTAATGAGGCAACTTGGAGAGACTAATAGAGATGAAGCACTATTGAGGAGTTCCTTTAAGAGATAACTAAAGGAAAATACTGAGAAGGGGAAGAAGAATAGGTAATTGGATTATGAAGATCATGAAGACATTGGAGTTGTTTGCAGAAATTATTCATCAACTGGTAATTCCAAAATTCAAAGTGCTATTTAAAATTTCTTAATTCTATCTGAATGAAAATATTTAAGGGTTTTGTTATCATCAAGTAGATTTATGTCTGTTCATGTCACAGACACAAATAGGGGGAGATTGTTAGGAATCTACATGTAATTTAATGATAACTTGAATCTTTGAATCATAGAAATATTAATTAATATAACTAATCAATTGATATTGAAAATATAAATATCAATTTATCAGGAAACCATTTATGAGTTGGAAATGTTTATGTGAATCAACTGATAATATGGATTTTAGCATAGGTGTATTTAGTCTATTTCAATCGATAACGTGTAAGTCAATTGATATTATTCTCATCAACTAATGTTAGAGTCGATTGATATAGGTCATCAACAGATGTGTAATTTAGGCTATCAAATTGTAATTATTTGAAGACAAGAAAATTATACAAGTGAAGGATGATGAATTGATATTGAAGTATCGATGGACATAATATCAATGAAAAAAGCCAAATCAAGTATTGAAGACCATCAACTGATATACCCATCGATTGATATATCGATTGATAACATCTATCAATCGATAAGCAATCATTTATCAATCAATATATATAAATATCAATCGAAGAAGAATATCACTTGATGGATAAAAGGAAAGATCAATTGATATGCTTGACAAAAAGTTATTAATTGAGTGAGACAACACAAGTGGACAAGTTGACAGACAAAAATACACATATGGAAGACAGTCTATGATGAGTGTACAGATTTAAGTTGAAGCTATCTTTCCAAGACTGGAGACTTTTACCTTACATGAAAAAAGGCAAATAGGAAAGATAGACAAGAAGCAATTCTAGTTTTGATTAATTGTTTTATAGTCTTTCCATGAATTGTAAACACACTTGTTGTATATAAACAAGTGTCGTAGTATTGTTAAAAAATGTTAGAAACACAAGAAAATATCTTTGAATCAACTCTTCAGCACTTTGTTAGAATTGGTTAATTTTTCTAACCTTGTAATGTAAGAATTGGTTAATTTTTCTAACCTTGTAAAAACCGCAGCGAGTTTTATTAACTCAGATAACTTGAGCAAAAATATAAATCCATTAGTAATTTTAAATATCTTTGTTCATCTTATTTTTAGTTTTATTTGTTCATATATATTGCCTAAAATACTCAAACTTTAAGACCAATTATTAAAACAGAAAAAGTTTTTATAATTTTATTCAACCCCCCTTCTACAAATGATATTGGCATTGTTCTGGGGAATAACAAAGATATATTTTATTAATGTTTATATTTAGTATTCTAGTTTATACATTACTTATATTTTAAATTGAGTTTTTTTTAATTTTTAATTTTTAATTAAATTTTATTATTAATTGTTTTCTTAAATATATAATTTTAATGTTTAAATTATATGTTGTTCAATGACAACTACCACAACATATAGTGACAATTCTTTTATTGTCATCATATATATTATTTTCTAAGTTTAGTGTTCAATAGATTATATTAGCAAAATTATAAACGTATATGGAACATACATCTTCCAAAAAAAAGTGTGAATTTATTCATGTATTCATTGTTTTATATGAAAAATTCTTTTGACTTTAAGAATGTTTTTCTAGTTTTGAATTATTTTTAAAATTCATAATATTTTTTCTTGATTACTAATAAAAGCTTTTATTTTTCAAGAAAAAAATAAAGAACACAATTTTACATATTATTAAATTCAATATTTTCTCTAAATATATGATCCAAACAACATGCCCATTTTAGTAAATATATATTTTTTACCTTGAGCTTCTGAAAATTTTAAAACATTTATCCACTTTAAGCTACATAACTTTAGGATGTCGGACGATAAAAAATTATACTAGTAGATTTCTTGTGTGCCACATAATAAAGAAAGCAACAATATTATCGGCCCTGATTTCTTCGCTCAATGAATCCGTTGATTGGAATCGCGCGATTGTAATTAAACTGAGTAGATTAATTGTCTGCAACATGTACATGGTTAACTAAGATATATTCCTTACTCGAGTGCCCACTACATTTTGTATGATGGTTTGTACAACTCTTGAGTATCAAAGTGATCAGACCTGAACAACTCTTTTAACCCATGGTAAGACATCCTCCCTTCTCTCGAGTAAGTAATATTTATATTATTAAAGGGTCGTTTAGTTTAATTATGTATTTTGATATTTAATAGCTATGTGACTATTTTTTGTTAAATTTTTATAGACATATTACACACAAGACGATCAGTATACCGAGGATGAGACTTATGAGAGTATTTACACTCATATTCAAAATGAAGTCAAGCACGCATTGAATGAGACAAAAAAAGGTGATTTCGGATGCTAAAAGTTAGGGATTTGACTTACTTGAAGTTAATCTGGCCAGGGTTGCCGCCGAAAGTTACAACATTTGTATAGCGTGGGAGCAAATTTCTTTCCTGAAATAGAAGATGTAAGTTTAAAAAACCCAAATTGTAATTTTTTGTGTCGTGATTATTGAATTGTTATGACTTGTCGATTATTAGGGTCTTAATTATTTGGTATGACTTGTGATTTGTACGGGTACAAGGATAAGGTTGGAAAGCCACCAGGCCAACCATTTTGTTTTAAAAAGCTTCATACCAAAAAATGAAAGAATAAGAAAGTGGCGATTGATGAAATCCCGGAGGAAGCTGATTTCTTCACCAAAGGGATTCAGATGATTAAAGTATTAATTTAACATTTTTTTTATTTATATGTTATAAATTCCTATAATTGTGATTTTGGATAATGATTTGATTTGATTTTCCAGGTGCGGTACGCGGATATAGTTGATGGGAACTGGGACTATTTTGCAGGTCAGCCTGGTGGAGAAGAAGGCACTATTCATCCGATTGAATGGAGACTTCAACCAACTATCCCAGGGAGTATAAGCCCCTCGAAGAACCGGCTTATTGGATATCCTCGAATTCTAGCATGTACGCTCCTCCCAAATCTTGTCGCCCATTATGGAGCTTAGGTAGTCAGTCAAGGTGGATGGTCGACCCAATCTTCTTTAATGTGATATGAGATGTATTGAGTGACGCACTACTCCACCTGACCACTTATCATTCTCCCCCCACCTACCCCCAACTGTTGAGCATTGCTAATGCGGCTCTTGAAATGTAAAGGAATCCAGAATCCAGTTCACAAGCCTTTTCTAGTGCTATTGTTGGAGAGGTAACTCGTCTTGTTGGAGAAATTCTCCAATCAATATATAACAAATATGAAAATGCAAATCAATAGGTAATTAAAGACTTATTTTGATTGTAATGTCAAATTTTTATCGCAGGGTTGATTTATACTAATGTTTCGTTTTTTATATGTAGGCCATATAGAGGGCTCAACAAGGAGGAGAGCACGTTTGGTTATGTTGGTCGGTGGAACTTGTTAATTTGGTTATGGTTGTAGACTTATTTGGTTATGCTTATGTTGGATTTGTTGGTTTTGGTTATGTTGGATTTTGTGGTTACTATGTACGTTTAAGTTGTGGTTTGATTGGGAATTATATATGTTGGATTTTGTATTCTATTAATTATGATGAATGTTTTGGTATTTTATGATAATTGTTTTGGCATTCTATGTTGAATGATTTGGTATTTGGATGAGATTTTACTTATTTGGTATTTGGGTTAAATTTGAATTGGTTTGGAATAATTTTCAGTGAATAGTAATGGTAAAATGTAACAGAATCGGTAAAAAAAATGCAGACTTAACCGACCGCTCAATACAAAACTGACTATCTCTTACCATTACATCATCATAAAACCGCATTCAGACCAAAATTGACCACTTTCATACTAAACCCGACCACATTCATTAATAGAAGGTCGGTTTTGAGTGGTTGGGTTTGTTAAATGAAAAATGTTCATGTTGCAAACCCGACCGTTTCTGCACATACTGTCGGCTTTACATAAAATCGACTGAATTTTAGCCCGGTATGACAGACGATTTTAAGCTGTATTTTTTCCTTCGTGGTAGTGCCATGTGTGATGGTCCCACATACGTGGGAGAATCAACCATGGTCAACACGAAATCCGACCAACTTTAGTTAAAACTGACCAGGTTTGACGCCATCACTATCTAGGGTTGGGTTTGGTTAAAATCGACCAGCTTTTAGTTAAAACCGACCCTGAGAGTAGTTGGAATTAACTATGTTTCTTGTAGTTTAAAGCCTTCACAAATAGATAAAGGCACATTGATTTAAACCAAAAAGAGACATGCATCATACGTGGAAGAGTGTAACCAATGTATTGAAATATAAAGGCACATTGATTGTTACCTTTTCTTATAAAACTTTTATACAAATATTTATAAGAAAAGGTATTTATAACAATAAATTATAGTTATGACACCACTGAAAATTTGAAATATATATAACAATGAATATTTAATGAATATAACAATGGGTCTTTAAAAGGCTCAGTTATATACTATTTAACATACCTATACTATTTTATTTATTATATATAAGTTAAAATAAGATAGTTGAGTTTTCGGGAGACCAACACTAAATTAAATATCCTATATGTCCTTCATCACAAACACTGAAAAATATATTATTCTACCAAATACGATCTAATTGCAGAACATGTATGATCTTGAAGTTCTCCATATAATTTTATCCTAAAATATATTATTTTTTAAGATTATTATTTTGCTTGTATAATATACATTGATAATATGTACGCACACATTACATTCATTCACAAGAATGAAGAGGCTATTCACCAAGACGGTGGACTCACATGACAATTAATAAATACCAAAAAATGAAAGGAAAGGAAATTGAAGCAAAAAAATAAGTACTTTAAATGAAATAGGACAGAATAGCAAAACTCCTCTTTTGCATTGGAGCACATTCTTTTATACACCATGAACCCGCCAATCTTATACAAGGTTCTACTCATCTCTTCAGGTAACAATCTGAAGCGTTATTCATCACATTAGCACAGTCTACAGAGATGTTAAAGCCATCAGCCTCCAGCTCCAGCTCCAGGTCCAACTAGTTGATTAAAGATTTAGCAAGAGCTAGCTCACAAGTTTGGTGACGGGTCAAGGCATGAACCTTCTTTTCAGTTCCACAAAGTGCTTTACGTGCACCCTTATTTACTCAAATTTCCAAAGGAGCAACAAATCAAAGTATTTATCTACTCTTTGACCCCCAATTTTCCTATACATAACAACCTACTAATCAACTGTATCAAGTTGCGAAAACTTCTGACTGGCCACCATTTCCACCTAAATTAAAGACTTGGATCTGACCCTGAAAAACATATTATTCTATCAAATACAATCTACTTCCAAAACATGTATGATATTGAAGTTCTTGATCCATAGAACTTTATCCTAAAACATACTGTTTTTTTAGAATTGATTTATTTTGTCATAAAATAAAGTAGGTTTCGGGGGTTCATGGATTAGTACACCTCAGGTTCTAGTAAGGTCGGGACCGTGGTCGTCCTTCTCCGGTTTGCCGGCCAANTGGTCGTCGGTCTCCCGTTTGCTGGCCGAGAATATTTATTATTATTTTACTTGTATAATATACACGGATAAGTTTACCTTATCAAAGTGACATTATAATTATTTCTCTTTTATTTAACGGTTCTCATAATTAAAAGTTAAAATTTATCTTTAGCATATGGATATCTATTAATTACTCTTATAAGATGATATGTACCCGCACCTTACATTCATTCACAAACCTTACATTCATTCACAAGAATGAATAGGCTACTCAGGAAGACCGACTGCAAACTTACATGACAATTAATATATACAATAAAATGAAAGGAAAGAAAATATAAGCAAAAAAATAAGATTTTTAAATGAAATATGATACAATACCAAAACCAACCCCCTTTGGAGTTGGAGCACCTTCTTCATTGTCTATAAGTTCCCATGAATCATCACATGAGTTGCAGAATCCACAATAATCGGGCGAAAATAGTTCATCTATACAGATGATCATCGGCTTTTTCTGACAAGGAATTCGCATCATTTGACTTGGAATGCTCATTTCGTTTCAGATATAGAAAAATCATGTTGGATAAGCCATTAGAGTTGAAAATTGATATATATGTCAATTTAAATGGAAGAAAATGTAGAGATATATAAACACGCACATATATATATGATGAAGAAGGCGGTCTTACATGTTAGATGTGCAGTGGTGCAAAGACATGAAATGTTTTTGTCTGTGCCTAAACCTAGAATAGTTTTTATAGACAATCTGTTTCTGCCTCAAAAGGTTCAATTAGGTGGGGATAAAAGGGCGTTTCTTTTCGGATAATGTGTAAATTTTAACATTTTTTTGAAAAATATAATATGTTTATACCGGTAGTATTTACAAGATATTTTATAAATATTGTTTCCATAAATTTTATCATTTTTATTTTGAAATGTATATATACAATTATATTTTAATGATTCATATTTTAATAATAAGTATTATATTGATACCCATGTTTAGTATTTTGGTTTAGAGTACAATATTAAATTTAAAATT
>QRFB01000644.1:46638-62944 GCA_008931105.1 Oenanthe javanica | reverse complement strand
GCGTGGGGGAAAACATGAAACTATTACTTTCTAATAGTGCAAGAGTTATGGGGGCACTATTAGAAATAAAAATGGAAAAATATTATATCTATTCTCAGCTCCGCTGAAGGGCTCTTCTAGTCTTGATGTGGAAGTTGAAGTCCTAGTGCATGTTATATATATATTATTCGGACTCCATACAAGCTCTATCTCCAGTCTGGGAAGGAAGGATTAATCGGGTTAAACTTCACATCCATGGAAGGAACTGAAAGATTTAGTACAACAAAACCTGATGCTAAGTTACGTGTCACCGGTAATCAATGAGATGGTGGACGCACTTGCTAAATCTGGGTTAGCCAAAGTCGGATTTTTGAATAGAGGGGGTGATGGTCTGTAATTTGGTATCTAAGGTCTGCATTGCTTGGGCTTTTTTGCTTTGGGCTCATTGTGAGAAAGTTGAAAGAAAAAGAAGGAAAAAAGAGAAAGAAGAATAAAAGATTAAGGAGAAAACAAATAAATATAAATATATTAACCTTTTCTGGGGTATTACTTAAAGTAGATTTGGAAGGATTAAATCTTTCTTAGAATCAACTAAGAAACAAGCTCATCGTTTAAGTAAAAAGCAATGGGAACTCGGCTTTTTTCTAGACTTTGGGTTGTCCAAGGCAAGCAACCATATTCACGGGTGGGTCGCCTGGACAATTTCTGCTGGAGGAGGTGGTTCTCTCTTCAAGGTAATTATGAATATTCAATTTAGCCTGTTTATCCTCTTACTCTACCATTGGCCTGGTTAGACTCCTTTTTTACTCAATTTTTCTTAGCCTCTCTCTTTTCTCATATTTAACCGTTAAAATTTAGCTTTATTATATGGATATCTATTAATTACTCTTATAAGATTATATGTAGGCAGACCTTACATTCATTCACACGAATGAAGAGGCTATTCACAAAGAGAGTTACATGACAGTTAATATATACAAAAAAATAAATGGAAATAAAATATAAGTGTTGTGCCCCAAATTTAGTATGGGTACATTTGGACCTCTAAAAGAGCAATCTAGAACCTTAGTTTATGGAGGTTCAATGACAGGAAAAGGTTCTCCTGTGAGGTTCACTCATGGGTGAGGTCTACCAGTGTTGAGGTCTGGAACATCGTGGTTCATTTGTAAATGAGGACCGAGCTTCGAAGGTTCATGATTCGAGGTTCAAAGTTCAAGTAGTGAATAACAGATAGTGTAACACGATAAGGATCAACACCTAAATTTTAGGGGCACATTATTCATCACATTTCTGAACTCTTAGAAGATAATTACGACCTATTATCTGTTCAATATCATATATACGACACATATATGAATATACACGCATACAAACAAGTTCTGCAGCCTCGACATAAGTTATATGGGAGAAGGACTCTTCTAGAAGCTCGTGGCAGACTCCTAACTAGCTTCTACAGCTACAAATCAGCATTCTAATGGCTTTGTACTACTACAAACGTGGTTGATGTCCATAATTCATAAGCGGACAGCCCAAGAACTACGTACGAACTTGATTCCCTATATATACGAGACACATATGCCATTTGTCGGAGATGATCATTCGGGTAAGGAAAAGGGCACCCTAAATATTTGGAAGATCTATATTCTAGTACTCTAAGGAGGTTTGCACGGAGCTGCACCACCCCTAATTCATCGGAACACCGATAAATTAAGTCCAAATACCATACAAATTCACCTTCCCACACACTGTGGAAGCTCGGATGTGAAGGTGTTTTGTAGTCGAGGTTTAAGCTATCATTGACATATCGTTCCGGGGGTGTTGACCAAATTCCTTCACAACAGTGTTTGGCATTAGAAGGAGGGGTTTTGATTCTTTGAAGGAAATAATGTCAGACAAAACTGATATTCGTCGAACGCCACCTAACGGACATAAAGGAGAGCCCATAACTAGGTCACCGCTAAAGATGTTTTGAACGCGGTTAACCAGATGGGTGATCGAGTTAAAGGTCTAGTGAAATGTTCTGAAAAAATGAAGAGGTGGCGTAAGAAGCAACAAGCTTGTCCTGAACGCAAGCACCAAATGGAGCTAACCCTTGTGTTCCTTCACTTTAATTCTAATTAGGAAGTGCTGGGCAAGAACATCCATAAGCCAAATTTTTATGTTATAAAAACTGACCAAGAGGATTCCAATGCGAGGTTCTAAGATGATGAACTAGAGGTTTAGAGGTCAGGTGATCCTAGAGGTTCCCCTACCAAGAGCGTTAGTGTTTTTGATAGCATGGGGAAAAAGCTCAATGATAAAGACCTGAGGCACAAGCTGGACCAGTCTAAGCAGGAACGTGGCAGGAAGGACAGCTCCGAGCTTCGAGGTTTTCTAAGTCGTACTACGAGGACCCCTCCTAGAGCTTCGTGGAGCAATAGACCAGACAAAACTCGTTCCACCAGAGCTCCATCCGTGAGTCAAAACCATGGAAGCGCAGGTTCTCATCATGAGCCAAGCCGTCATAATGTGGGCTCTGACATTCATGACTTCCATGAACGTGAAAATATGATTTNTTATTCGGACTCCATACAAGCTCTATCTCCAGTCAGGGAAGGAAGGATTAATCGGGTTAAACTTCACATCCATGGAAGGAACTGAAAGATTTAGTACAACAAAACCTGATGCTAAGTTACGTGTCACCGGTAATCAACGAGATGGTGGACGCACTTGCTAAATCTGGGTTAGCCAAAGTCGGATTTTTGAATAGAGGGGGTGATGGTCTGTAAANGTCACCCTTACCTCGAAACTACAGAGGTACAGGGGATGTGAAGTTTGACGGAACGGTTGATCCTGTGGAGTATATCAGCTCGTAGGTGCGCACCCAAAAAGGGTAGCGGCTGTGGGTTCCCACAAAACAAAATTGCATATTAGCCAAAAAGAAACAGTCTTTTATTCCCTAACTTATTAAAACTTTTAAGACCCAAACATTGTTTATAAAATCCATTCTAGGTTTAGTGNAGGGTAGCGGCTGTGGGTTCCCACAAAACAAAATTGCATATTAGCCAAAAAGAAACAGTCTTTTATTCCCTAACTTATTAAAACTTTTAAGACCCAAACATTGTTTATAAAATCCATTCTAGGTTAAGTATCGGACAAAAAACTTTTATCTCTCTGTACACATCCTAGGTACAACCACCTTCTTCATCATATATATATGTGTGTTTTTATATATCTCTACATTTTGCTCCATTTAAATTGACTTAAATATCAATTTACAACTCTAATGGCTTAACGAGCATGATTTGACTTATTTTTGAAAGGAGCATTGCAACTCAAATAAAAATGGCTTATGATGTGAATTCATTATTAGAAAGGCAGATGATCATCGGTATAGATGAACTAATTCTCCTATATGATTGTGGATTCCATGACTCGGGTGATGGTTTCCGGGAACTTATAAAGGTGCTCCAAAGTTTGGTATTATATCTTATTTCATTTGAAATACTAATTTTTTTGCTTATATTTTCTTTCCTTTCATTTTTTTATATATTAACCGACATGTAGCCGACACTTTATGTCCTAGTTTCCTATAATATTTTATTCTAGTGTACCAATGTTTGTTCCTGTGGCTTGTTGATGGTATGAAATATGATGGTGTATAATTTATGTTTTTATTTCAAGAAATTAATTATTATTGTGTCATGCATGTAATTGATATTTAGTGACCACTGCTATAATGTATATGGTCATAGGATGTTTGAATGTTGGATTTATGTGAATATATGGGTGCATTATTTAAAAAAACATTTAATGATTTTTAACTATTTTCTACAAATAAATGTAGATATTTTCGATAAGTAAATATAAATAATTGTTAGAGACCAACTCCCTACTATAATTAGAACATTAAATAATTTATTTACTAAATTATTTTCTAGTGGGAAAAAGTGGAAGAAGTTAACATTTCTCTCACAATGTTACTTTATTCTATTAGTGAATGCATTTCATTTTTCCAATTTTTTTTTATTAAAATGGGTAACCCAAACAAATTACACGAATAAACTGAAAATTTATGGTGCATAAATATCTAAAGTGCATAAATATCTAAAGTGCATAACTATAAAATCTAAACTAATTTACTGTAGAACTGGAACTACACTGGAAGAATAGTTTGAATAGTAATATCTCTCAATAATTTTCTTTTATTTTATCAGCCAACACCTAGACATGATCACAACTCAGAAAAAGGGAGTGTCATATTATTTGTCAACAATTATTTTTAATCTACTAAAAATTAATAAAAGTTTGCATTTCTACAAATCGACTCCCATAAAAACTTCATATTTGTTGTCATCAGTGCATTATAAATTGTAAAAAAGAAGGTCGATTATCATTATGAACTCTAAATTGTAGAAGTATGATTGATAAATATTCCACATGTTGGTTGGCGATATATGTCACAAAGACATATCTTCGATCCAAAGGATGAATCTTGCTTATTTTGATTGCTAAAGGGCATTTTCTACGAGATTTTATTTAACCTCTTTTACGAATATAACATTTCTTAAGGGCCTTTCATGGTCTTATTTCTAGTTTCCTTCTTCTCTCCTCTAAATTTTACTTTGTAATCTTGCCTTTTGAATTAGTTGTTGATTGACCAGATGACTTTCGTGATTCAGTCTCTCCTCTGTCCGTCCCAATTTCCACAAATCCGACCTCTCAAGAATGATATTGTTTACACTAATAAACTATAAAGGGTTTGTCACTTGTCCACATAGCAAAGCCCTTCATTAGTCATTACACCCTTGATTTTAGGGAAGAATTTTGCCTATTCTGATTACGCAAGCACATTGTCCATGAAAATCCATATTTGGAGGATTGTACCAATATAACTTTTCTAATCTGCCTTTTGCATGAGTTATTGATACACGAAATGTCATTCACACTCCACTCTCTCCTCTCTCTCTACCGAATTCCAAATATGTCACCTTTGGAATGCGAAATTGTTGTCCCTCGATCTTTTAGCATAGGTGTCACTATGGCCTTGTTCAAGCGAGCATTTGAATACAATTTTTTACACAAACTCTTATTAATCAGTCAATTGAACCTAAAATATAGGAAGACTTTAAAAGAAATTAGTCAAAAATAAAAAGTAAATCCACTATCACAAAAAACATAATAGATATTAAAGGGGATATTTAATATGAGAAAACGGAATGTATATTAATAAAGTTCTGACAATACTATCCTTACATGCACGATGAGATTAACTATTTATATTGTACATAAGACAAGCATAAAGAGAAAATTTTATTATTCGAGCAAATAGGTTGAGACCTTGACAACTTTAATAATATAATATAATTCTATAATACGAGAGGATTTGTTTTGAGAACTTATGAAACACAATAATATAAGATATTGCTAGGACTCGAATTACACCCGAAGAGTAGTTCGAACACAGATTTACTTTTATAATATATCTCAATAATTTTTATTGTGTTACGACATGATCAAAACTCTCAAAAAAAGGATTGTCATATTATTTGCCAACAATTGTCTGAATTCATATTCGAGCGAATAAGTTTAAACCTTTACAACTACGATAATATTTTTTAATAATATAATACGAGAGGATTTGTGTTTAGAACTAGAATTTGATTATCGTTAAATTCTGGTATATATTAGTATATTTACTATTTTATAGTAAAAGAGACAGTTTTTAAATCATGCAACTAAATTAACGTGATTTATTTGCAGTGAATAACATATACTATTAAATATTTATAGTATTTGAAAGAAAACTTAAATATCATTAAATTTTAATGTAAAATTATGTATTTATATATTGGTATGTGCGTTTTATAAGTAGTATACATGTACACACAAAACAAATGGTTCCATATATTTGGCCCCAAAACTAACTATTCTTATCCTTAAAGAAGACCATCACAACATAATTAATATTAAATTTAATCACATAGATACTTTTTTATGCATCATTTTCATGCTTAATGGTTCATAAATTTTTCAAATGTATTTCTTCTTTTTCTAAACCTATATATTTGTAAATGTTTTAACAATATACTAAACTTAGGAGGATCCACATGATACTCACACAACAATATCATGCGACATGATTTCACACTACATGGTCCTACATGGTCAAGCAAGATATAGTGCACACACTACATTTTTGTATAATGGTATGTGTACTACATAGTCAAGCAAGATATAGTCCTCAATCGAGTGCACACACTACATTTTTGTATAATGGTATGTGTACTACCCTGAGTATCAAAGTGATGAACAACTCTTTTAACCCATAGTAAGATATCATCCCTTGGCCCCTCTCCTCCATACGATTGTACTCTGACTTTCTTTTTATGTTTTTTATCAGTTTCAATATGGGGTGGCCTATTGATTCATTTGAATTCATGAGCAGACAATCCCCTACTATCCAAGACTAATCAATAAACCAGTTGCTTTTCTGATGTCTCAAATAATAAACATTTATAAGTTTTAATTTCCATCCCCGGACTAAAAAACACATTATTAAAACTTCAAAATATCAGAATGCATATTAGTTGAAATATTTTTAAAACAATTACTTATGATTTAAAGTTAAAATATAGAAGTAAAAATTTTAAGTTAGTCTATGCTTGGATAATTTTATTATTTTGTATAATTTATCTTTTATTAAAATTAAAAACTAAAATAATTCGTATATTTATATGTGTGTGTGTGTATGTATGTAAATATTAGTATTATTTGTTATCAAATAATGGGTAGTAATGATGCAATTAAGATAGAAGGGGGATGAATAACTTAATTACCCTTTTAAAATTATTATTTGAGTTTAAAAATATTTCTTTACCTCTGAAAATTGTTACCCTTTTTAATCCAAATGTTAAGTAGGGAAAGTAAAGACTAAGGGAAAGAGAATACCACATCATGATTTTTATCCTGTTATGACCACTAATATATTGTTAACTAAATATATAAGCCCCGTTAGTAGTGTTGGTAGAACAATTGGTAGATGGAGATGAAACCTTTCTACAGCACCAAGACCTGAAAATAGCTAGAGACAAATTGCTGCTTTGAGGCGTGATATGATCACTATCTTTAAGGATTTATTTCGCCCCAATTGTATCAGAATTTGCTATGAGGTTACTGGCGATATTATTCCTACAGGATACAACAAAGCATAAAGGATGACAATTAGCAATATTGATACTCTTCCTAAATTACTTAGCAACAAATATGATAAGTGTATATTGTTTTTTCATTGTTTGAGAAAATCAGAAAGCTTTGTATCTTGCACACACCATATCACAAAGATATGTATCTCTTTATAATGTGTTTTTCAACAAAGTAACTCCTCCATAATTTAATTCACTTTATGACCATAAAATTGAGTTTTAAGACCATTAAGTTTAGGAGTTTCTTTTCAAAATTCACACACAATAATTACTTTCTTATTTTCTCATCTCCTTTAAATATAATAATATATTTAAAGATAAGAAGAGATTTCACAAATATCTTTTTAATTTTTTATTTGTTTTATAAACAAAACTCCAACAATCCCTCACTTTTGTTCATAGAAGCAATAATCTCAATACACTTAATCCACATATAAACAATATACATAATACAAGTATCTTTTGATTTAAACATGTACTTAGTACTAGCACCTCAAAGTTTATCAGAATTCTATTTGCCATAGCATTAAACTAGACATCTATAAGATAAACCGGAGAATACCGTACATATAATTGTTTTAATGTTCCAAGTAGTAATTCTCACAAGTTTATGCACTATTATGGCCATGTGCTAATAATCCTGTTCTCATGAACTCTCTTGAGAGTAAACTCATAACTCCCTTAAGAAGCGGCACCACTTCTAAGTTCACATAGGTGAAATGTTTCAATGTGTCTCCGTTATTTTCAACACATTACCAATATAATCAAAACATTTCATTAAGAGTCTAACTCAACCTCCTCTCATAACGGACGATATTGACACCAGATGTTGGGACCATATACGCCAATATCAATAATTATCTTAGTAACTTGTTATTACCCATTAAACCTTTAAACTAATAACTTATTAGAATAAAGGTTGGGTTACCATTACCAAATAATTTAATCAATGAGTTTTAGTCCCATTTCACAACTAGTTGTGTTCACTACCTCTGTTGAAAGAGGTTTAGTAAAAGGATCCGCAAGATTTTTACATGATTTCACANCTCTCTCGAAAGAGGTTTAGTAAAAGGATCCGCAAGATTTTTACATGATTTCACATAAACAATTGTTAAGGTACCATTCTCTAACAATTGTTTCACATACCCATGTCTCAAACTTATGTGTCTAGACTGCCCATTGTACGTACGTTTATAAGCATTGGACATGTTATTTTGACTATAACAATTTATTGAGATAGGAGGCATTGGACTAGGCCATAACTTAATGTCCAACAATAAGTTTCTAATCCATTCAGCCTCTCTCCCACATGCTGCAAGAGCAATAAACTCCGACTCCATAGTCGAATGAGATATGCATGTTTGTTTCTTGCTCGACCAAGAAACTACACATCCTCTCATAGTAAATAACCAACCAGATACAGATTGATTATCTCCCACACTTTGAACCCAACTTGCATCGGTGTATCCCTCTAATACAGCCGGATAATCATTGAAAACTAAACCAAGATTTTTGTATTTTTTCAAATAAGCAAAAATCATAGTCACACATTTCCAATGCTCCACATTTGGATTACTAGTGTATCTACTCATCTTGCTTACGGCAAAAGCAATATCTGGTCTTGTGCAACGCATTGCATACATTAAAGAACCAATGACAGTGGCATACTCAAGTTGTGCAACAGCTCATCCTTTATTTTCACACAACTTCACACAAGAATCAAATGTAGTATTTACCTCTTTAAATCCTAGATGATTAAATTTTTTTAATAANTTCCTTTATTTTCACACAACTTCACACAAGAATCAAATGGAGTATTTACCTCTTTAAATCCTAGATGATTAAATTTATTTAATATCTTCTCAATATAATGAGCTTGATTTAAAGAGTAACCTCCACTATGTTTTCTCACTTTAATTCCCAAAAAAGTATCCACTTCATCCAGATCTTTCATTTTAAAAATCGATGATAAATACTCTTTCACTTTATTTATGCCAATAATATTAGTTCCAAAAAGAAACAAATCATCAACATATTGACAAATAATTACTCCATACTCATCTAAAAATTTAGAATAATTACATTTGTCCACACCATTATGCACAAAACCATTACACAAAATAGTTGAATCAAATTTCTCATGCCAATCCTTAGGTGCATGCTTTAAACCATAAAGAGACTTCACAAGTTTATACACTTTATTCTCATTACCTTTCAGAACAAATCCTTCAGGTTGTTCAACATAAATCTCTTCGTCTAAATCACCATTCAAGAATGTTGTTTTAACATCCATCTGATACACATGCAAATGATATATAGATGCCAATGCAAATAAAACTCTAATCGAAGTGATACGAGCTACCGGTGCATAAGTATCAAAATAATCCATTCCTTCTTTTTGTTTATAGCCTTTGGCTACTAATCTAGCCTTAAAAGAGTGCACCTTATGATTAGTATCATATTTTCTTCTAAACACCCATTTACATCCAATAGGCTTAGAGCCTTTGGGTAGATCCACTAAAACCCAAGTATTATTCCCATTTATGGAATCCATTTCATCATCAATAGCTTCTTTCCAAAAAGAACTATCTCTAGATGACATGGCTTCACTATAGGTTTTTGGATCATCCTCAATGTTCAGAACTACATTGTGCTTATTAACAACATTATTATGTTGATCTCCTTCAACTAAACAGACTATAAATTCTGAAGAAATAAAATCGGGACGTAGTGATTTTTCTTTCCTGGGTCTTACACTTCTTCTTGGCTCCACCACATGAGAATCATCATTATTCTCAATAATTTTATTTGAACCATTAGAAGTGCTAGAGCTAGGAATATTCAAATTATTTCCCCCCACTATTTCATCATTATAATGAAATTTATTTTCAAAAAATACCACATCTCTTGATTCCACAATTACACTTGCACTCATATGTAGAATTCTATATGTCTTACGAGCATACCCAACAAAGACACCTTTTAGAGTCTAGGCCCAAGTTTAGTTCATTTAGGATCAGGCACTCTATAATACGGGAAACACCGCCACACTTTAAAATATGAAAGATCTCATTTTCTTTCTTTTATAATCTCATAAGGTGACATTTTTGTTTTCTTTGAAACAACTCTATTATGAATATAACATGCAGTAAGTAAAGCTTTACCTGACAAATTAAATAGTAATTTTGACTTATTAAGCATATAATTAACCATTTCCCCAAGTGTTATATTTTTTCTCTCAGCAACTCCGTTTTATTGAGGAGTATAGGGTGCACTAGATTGATGAATAATTTCATGCTCTTCACAAAAATATTAAAATCATGCATAAAATATTCAGCACCTCGATCAGATCTTAAAACTTTAATCTTTTTACTAAATTGATTCTCAACCTCAGCTTTATAAATTTTAAACGTCTCAAATGCTTTACTTTTTTTTCTTAGCAAATATACATGCAAGTATCTACTACAATCATCAATAAAAGTAATAAAATAACTTTTTCTTCCAAGAGTAAGCATGCCATTAAATTCACAAATATCAGAATGAATTAAATCTAAAATTTTAAAATCCCTTTTTACACTTGAAAAAAGCTTCTTCACCATTTTAGACTCTACACATGTCTCACATTTATCAAGTGCATCAGTAAAATTTATTAATCCCAATTTCTTCATCAATTTCAAAGAATTAAAATTAACATGTGCTAAACGATCATGCCACAAACAAGAGGACTCAAGCATATAAGCAGAAGATTCAATCTCATAGAAACCTTATACATAACATCACATGCATAACCTTTTCCTAGAAACATAACACTTTTTGACAAGATAACATTGTCACTCTCAAATAANATTTTAGACTCTACACATGTCTCACATTTATCAAGTGCATCGGTAAAATTTATTAATCCCAATTTCTTCATCAATTTCAAAGAATTAAAATTAACATGTGCTAAACGATCATGCCACAAATAAGAGGACTCAAGCATATAAGCAGAAGATTCAATCTCATTATTAATAGAAACCTTATACATACCATCACATGCATAACCTTTTCCTACAAACATACCACTTTTTGACAAGATAACCTTGTCACTCTCAAATACAACTCGAAATCCTTTCTTACAAAGTAAATCAACAGAAATTAAATTCTTCCTCATATCAGGAACAAATAAAACATTAAGAATAGTCAACCTTTTGCCACTTTTTAAATTAAGTTCCACAACTCCTTGGCCGGCAACGTTAATACATACAGAATTACCCATTTGTACATCTTTAACAAACGAGCTCGCGTCAAATGTCTTAAACAATGACCTATCTTTGCATACATGAACAGTTGCTCCAGAATCAAGCCACCAGCCCGTTTCGTCAAAATTAAATTAACTTCGGATATCATGGCAACCAAATTATCTTCCTCAAAAATATTTGCAGTAGCCTTTTTCATTGTTTTGTGATAACGACAATATCTTGCAAAATGCACAGGCTTACCACAAACAAAGGAATCTCCCTTTTTCTTGAGATTTTTACCATTCTTTTTGAATTGTTCCTTATTCTTTTTAGTTTGTAAAGAAAGGCTTTTCACTCTAAAATTATTTCCCTCTGTGATATTGACTTTGGAATCAAATTGACAAGAAATTCCTACATCTCTGTTAAGAGATTCTTTTTCAATTTGACGAATTTTCTGCAATTGTTCCAAAGAAATATCCTCACTTTTTCTAATCAGCTTCTTTCCAAATTCTTTCCACGATGGTGGTAATTTTGCAATAACNAGATTCTTCTTCAATTCGAAGAATTTTCTGCAATTGTTCCAAAGAAATATCCTCACTTTTTCTAATCAGCTTCTTTCCGAATTCTTTCCATGATGGTGGTAATTTTGCAATAATAGCACCAACTTGGAAAGTTTCCGGAATTTCAATTTTGAGAGAAATAAGTTTAGATACAATCACTTGTAATTCATGTATTTGCACCAACAATGGTTTTGCATCAACCATTTTAAAATTTAAATATTTGGCAATAAGAAATCTCTTTGTACTTTTTTCCTCAGCCTAATATTTAAATTGAAGTGCTTCCCAAATCTCCTTTGCCATTTTCATTTGTTGAAAATAGTCATAGAGACGATCCGAGAGAGTATTGAGAATATGTCCACGACATAATAGTTCATCCTCCTCCCTCTGTTTACGCTGATTCCTCATTTCATCAACCGTGGCTTGATTCGGAAGAATACCATCTTCACTTGGTTTTGGCTCCTCGGGAATAGGTGGCAAATCCGGGTCCAAGATATAGAAAATTTTCAACGCCGTGAGAAGGAACTTCATCTTATTTTGCCAACGCGAAAAGTTGCTTCCATCAAACCTATTGAGTTTCACCATGTCCTGATTCATCAATTTGAGAGAATCCATATCCATCACTAGCGAAGAATAAATCCTTAAAATTGTTGGTAGAACAATTGGTAAATGGAGATTAAACATTTCTACAACACCAAGACCTGAAAATAACTAGAGACAAATTGCTGTTTTGAGGCGTGATATGATCACTATCTTTAAGGATTTATTCTGCCCCAATTGTATCACAATTTGCTATGAGGTTACTGGCGAAATTATTCCTACACGATACAACAAAGCATGATGGATGACAATTAGCAATATTGATACCCTTCCTAAATTACTTAGGAACAAATATGATAAGTGTGTATTATTTTTTCTTTGTTTGAGAAAATGAGAAAGCTTTGTATCTTGCACACACCATATCATAAAGATATGTATCTCTTTATAATGTGTTTTTCAACAAAGTAACTCTTCCATAATTTAATTCACTTTATGACCTTAAAATTGAGTTTTAAGGCCATTAAGTTTAGGAGTTTCTTTTCAAAATTCACACACAATAATTACTTTCTTATTTTCTCATCTCCTTTAAATATAATAATATATTTAAAGATAAGAAAAGATTTCACAAATATCTTTTTAATTTTTTATTGGTTTTATAAATAAAACTCCAACAAGTACAGTCCCGAGCACATCCCCGATCTCCAGAATTTGTTAGTTAAGTACACTCCTTAGGGTAGGCAGAGAAACATTTACAACATATAAATATTTATCTTGAAGAGTAACTCCCCATGAATATCTCAAAATAATTGTACAAAAATCTACAAGACTTGTCTCAAACAATAACTCCCCGCTATCTCCTCAAAGTCGTTGTAGCCCTTGGTGTACTATTTGTACTTCTAACAAATTATGGTCTTAGATGGAGTCTTGGGTCTTTCCTTTGCATCATGGGGAAAAGACAACTAACTCCCTCTTAGAATACCTAAGTCTTGGGTCTTAGAACAAAGATAACCTCAGGTCACTTCATCTCACGTAAGTGTAGAAAACAATATCTACAAAAATCACCTTTCAAACAAAGAAAGAGTTTTGGTCTAGAATGTTACAGTTCTAGGCCGGTGGAATAATTAAATAATATTCTAACAAGTCTAACAAGTAAGAATATTAAATAATCGATTTACACGAGTTATATTTAAAGCAACTAGGCAATAAATATGAATATAACTCTTAGAATGTAAACCAAAAAATATTAATATATATGCCAAATATAAATTTAAAGGCGTGATATATATATATATTAATAATTTGTACCGAATTGGTATAAAAATATAGACCTTTTTATACAAAGTACTAGTAAGTGTTTGTATAAGAAAAAGATCAGACACCGAAGCAAGTAAAGGCATAAAAATTAAACTAAACACTAAAAAGTATAGGTCTAAATTCAAACTTCCTTTTTAGGCACTTAGTTGTCACATAAGAAATGTAGGAGCGTATATGGGCGGTTAAGGCTCGAATAATTTAGTCCTTAAGTGATTCTTTTTGTATAGGCTAAGGATTTCTAAAAGACTCCACAAGTTTGCCGAAAATATTCACCGTAATGTTGATCAGAAAAATCACGAATGGTCAAATTTTTCTCATACTAAGTTAGGCCGAATTTATGCGAAAGAACTAAGGAAATTAATGAAGCCTTTATGGTTTCCAAATATGGCCAAAAAGCTTGCCGGAGAACTTTGCCAGAATTTTGACCGAAAAAATCCAAGTAACCAGATTTTTCTAATACGAAATGAGCTGAATATTCAAGGCTACTAATGGGCTAAATGGAGTCTTTATAGAACAAGAGAATCAACTTAGAAATGCTTGGCTTTTAACCTTTTATATAGATCTATAAATTTCAATGCCAAATGGGTTTATAAAACAACAAATGGGTTTGTAGATTTGTTGGATCTTTACAAAAGATTTGTTCACAAAACTCAAAGTAAATCAAAGAATTTGAGGCCAAGAAGGTTTCCTCTTTGTTACACCACAAATATGAATTTAAAAACAAGCTTTAAAGTTCATCGTAAAAACTTGCAGGAATGTAGTCGGAGAAATTGAAAATAATTTTTTCTTCCACTTTTCAGGGCAAACGAGTTTTAATGGGCTAGATCTATGATTTTTAAACTTGGTGTAGAAGAGAAACCAAAGATGGAAAGCTAGTTTAGAAATTATAACCTTTTATTGTAGAACATGAAAGTTGGAACTAAATGGGTATAAGATAGAAGTATTCTAGAGAGATTTCCTAGAGAGGAGGATAGAATACTTTCGCAAAAATAATGATACTAGCTTTGCAAAATGAGAAGTATTTTGGTTTTATTGGTGTAGTGAAATGAGGGGGTCGGGGGTTGTATTTATAGAGAGAGTTGGGGGAATGAATGGTGGAGATTGACTTGGAATGAATAGTTGAGATTGATGCTCTGAAAATTTGGATTGGTGCCGGGAATTTGAATTCCTTGGGGGGGGGGGTGAATCTGATGTGTATTGCACGAGCATTTTTGGGTTTGACTAAGTCAATTAGTGGATATTGTTTCATATTAATCAAATAACATGTATCAAATAATAATAAGCATGTAACATCAAAATTCATTAACAAATACAATAATTATGAAAATAATATATTTATTTTTCTGGGAATATTATAAATAATATTCTGTCATGAAAATTATTTTTCAGAATATTTTCCTAAAAAATAAATAAAATACGAACCGGACGAACTGGCTTGAAAATAAAAGTTCTCAAAAAATTATGAAAACAATTCTAATATTATTTTACATTATTCTAATGACCCATAAAAATTATCAAGTCATTATAATAAGTGGAAGTAGTTTATTTGATCAAAATATGATAAATTTGCCTCTAGGGTCAAAATAAAATACATATAGCCATTGGACGAAATAAATCGACCCTTAAGATAAAGTTTTGACTTGAATAAAATACATTAACAGTATTCCCATATATAAAATATAGTTGATGGCTTGTGGGAAGATAATAGTGTATTTAAAATATTTTTCTCCTTATAAAAGATAAAAGGAACACCCCGGAGAAAATTATATTTTAAATATGAGGCAAATGTAAAAATTACACAAATAAATTGTCATTAAGATAGATGATTTTTCATTCTGATAGATCCTTTAGAAACACCTAATCTCAATAAACAATATTATCCCGAAAAAAATTTATAAATTAAGGTACCGAAAAATCTTTACTTTGCCTTATTAATATAGCAATAGTCTTCTAAAAAATAGCATAACATTATATTTCTTTTTCAAACTTTTCCCTCTATTAAAATATAAGTTTTACGAAAATAACCACTTATAGAAATTAACATTGAACTCTCGAAAGGATCACTTGAATAGTCATATGGGAGGTTACTAAGTGATTTAGTTACTTTCTAAAATCTATTTAAATTTAATAATATTGAACAACATTAAAACACTAAAAAGATTAGAAAATATGAAAAGAACAACTTCCTTTTAAAATTATAAAAGTGAAATAACTTGTTCAAAATTATAAAAGTAAACATTAAAACATATAAATCACTTTTTAACTTGTTTCACAAACACAGATTTTTTTAACAAAGTTAGAAATCTCTTTACATTCACTTCTTAAAGCCTACAAAAATAGGCAAACCCACATTGTTTTAAACCAAATAGAGAAATATCATACATGGAAGAGTGTAGCCAAATGTATTGACCTCTGGGTTATCAAAATTTTTATACATATATTTATACCAATAAATATATTGTTTGAATATTGTAAACTTTTGAAGCGATGACATCAAAGTATAATAAGGTCT
>QRFB01000644.1:6395-46378 GCA_008931105.1 Oenanthe javanica | reverse complement strand
GACATAAAGTCAGTTTTAGATGCATTTATCGTACTCATGATAATCATGTGTGGGGCACTAAAATAGATTTGGTTGGTTGCAACCAAGTACATAAATTTTAAATCCATAAAAGTGAATAGATCATCATTGTTTTGTTTTGGAAATATGCTAGCATGTATGACATAAGAATGTATCTCATAGGTGGGAGTGAAGTGAGAGTTTGAAATAGGGAGATTGTGTTGAAACGTTTGCTCATTCACTTCTTCACAAATGAAAGTACTGATAAAGAGATGGAACACACGTACATTAAACACAAAATCCAAACCAACATCCATGGTGAGAAGAGAGTTGACAAGGGATTAAATCCAAGGGCCTTGCTCAAAAACAGATGATCAAGTAGGATTGGTCTACTATCAACAACAGAAGTGATAAAAGGCACTCTATAAGCCCTTTGTATATCCCTATATTGCAATAGAATTTCCCAATAAGATTAGTAGATACTTTCTTATTTTTGAAATATATTAGGGGATTTCACTTAACATGAGCAAACATAGCTCGGATTTTAGAGGTTTGGGGAGGTTTATTAAGGATCCAGGTTGGCTATTGTGTTTGAGGTAGAGGTACTTAGTTGTAACAAAATTGCTTACAAACTGAGGTGTAGGTGAGGTGAAGGACATGGACATTCTTTTGATTCCCTTGGAATCAGTAGAAGGACCACTACTTTCCATATTTGGAAGAGAGAGAAGTGTTTAAAAGTCAGAGAATAAAGGCAGGTGGGGAATATGAATAAAGGTTGGACTTCTTTTTATTGAAGAGTATAAAGGTGGTTTTGAAAAGCATAATTAAGTGCTTTCATAAAGGTATAATGTCAGCCTAGTGAAAAGGGCATCTAGAGTCTATGGGTCAACTTGTTTAGAGTTGTTAAACTCAGAATTTGTCTAAAGTGGGGGGACAAACCATCAAATCAATCAGAGTTGTTAAGTCAAATCCCCTAGGTCTAATTTTCAAGTAGTTAAGTTATGCCTGTAAAATGGGCGATTAGGCTAGATTTTGGGTTAAGGGTGTAGGTTTTGGGTGAAAAAGTCCATTTTTCAAGTTTAATTAATTGATCAAATAAATTAAATTTTAATCTTGCCTAGTTTTGTTTTAAGTGATCAAGTAAATTCATTTTATGGTCTCCTTTTACTATCTTAGGTGATCACATGTCTTTTAATTTTATCTTGTTTAAGAGCCTATGTGACATAATCGAAGCACATAATCAGATACAAATGTAACATGACTGCTAAGGTGACCGCTTCATCCTGGAAATAGATCAAGTAGGTCGTGAAGTGAATTTCTAGGTTGTCCATAGGATCAGCAGTTTAGTGTAGTGTGTGCTTGGATCAATCCTCATTATTATGCACATTAACAATTATTATAAAAATGATTTAAGTTAAATTATTAATCCAGCATTTTACTACTAAACCAATGACTAGTTGAAATCAAAATTACAAATTGTTTCTACGACATTGCAGAGAAATCTGAATACACGAAGACATGCTTTGAGTTTTTCGCTCACACAATACCCCAGAAATATATGCAAAATAAATTTTAGAATATTTACAAATCTAGTAAATTATAAAAATACCAGATTGATTTTTCAAAGTTAAACACTCTAATGTTCCACGATTTCCACTCAGGAATAGATAAATTTTTAGATAGGTTTAGACTATGAATATTTCTCATAAATTTACTAATTCACTTAAATTCCATTGAATTCTGCCAAGAGATCTGAGCAATTTTAAACACTATATTTAGTGTCGTCCGCTTGAACAAATTAACAGAACAAGGAAAAAGTATATTTAAAAGAAATTAATAAAGCCAAAAACATATCCACAAAATTTTTCTATTTAGCAATCATTGTGGAAGAGTTCCCCTTTATTTATTTCGCTTATCGCATAGAAGACACAACATATATGTTGATTTGTTTTTAATTTAAAGTGACAAATTTTTTATTTTTTATTTAATTAATCGAAGCAAAATAAATATAGGTGGAACTCGAATTAGAGGTGCGAGACTCATTTTCCAATTTTCATGTTATTTTGACAAGTCATAATCAAGAGAAAAAAAAGCATGCTCTATCTCACATATATGAATTAGCTTAGCAAAAATTTAGCACATAACACACTAAGTATGACAAAAATTAGATAGAATCATATATCAATAAATTTTCATCCTTTTTGAGAGAATGAAGTGAAATATACTCCAATTTTTCACCTTTGTCATGTGGTTGATATGCACACACAACCCCTACCATTTTGAGATATAATGGATACAAGATACAATTCCAAAATTTTGACAGACCATGTCACAATCCATTCCAAGTCTCAAAAAAATTATCACACTAGTAACCATAGCACACAAGCAATTATGTAGATAGTATATAAAAGAAATACATCTTATTTCTAAGTGGTCATGAAAAGCAGTGATACAGATTCAGGAAGGCTCAAATGACTCTCAAGACAACTCTTACTGCCAGGGAAAGTATGTGTGTGTCTTAAATTTAAAAAGACTATTATGGTGCATGTATGTGAGTGTTCAGTTATAAATGAGCAGGCCAGCTTAAATAGTGAACATGTTAAAGTTATTTTCATCCTTTTTGAGAGGATGAAGTGAAATACTCCAATTTTTCACCTTTGTCACGTGGTTGATATGCACACACAACCCTTACCATTTTGAGATATAATGGATACAAGATACAATCCTAAAATTTCGACAGACCAAGTCACAATCCATTCCAAGTCTCAAAAATTGATCACACAAGTAACCATATCACACAACCAAGTCCCCTAGGACCATGAAAACCATCTTTATCATCATCACCATCTCTCCTCCTTTTAACTCCCCTTGATTTGTCTTTATCTTTGCAATGTCCATCCTTATGACTCCTTTAACTTCCAACTTCTTTCTTCTCCCCTCTTTTTGACATCATCACCACCTGTGACAGCCAAAAGAATTTATTCCAGTACTGAGGAGATGTTGGCACGCGCAACAATCACAGAATCAACTTTGGCACTTAGGGAACTGACATCATTTTGAAGAGTGGTTTGTGTTGCCTTGAAATCAGATAAAGATGCCTTCACAGTAGCATCTGTAGTGTGTTGAACAAAATTTAAATATTCAAACTTTGTTTTGAGAAGAGAAGTGGTGGTGTTAACATTGGTCAGTTTGGTAGTGATATGTGAAATATTTCTTACCACATCAACCAATTGATTGTACGGGATTTTTTTCTCTAGATATACTTGAAAAAAGTACTAGATTGTGTAGACAATATTTTCCTTGGCTTTTTGTTTATCACCAGTATAGTTATTCCTTCTTCAATTAAAGAGGCATAACTCTATATGCTCTCCTTGCTAGAGAATCCACTAAATGAATTTATGGTCTCTATGTGAATGCTTTTCGAGCAGCTAGAGCTTCTTCCTTTTTCCCAATCTACATAATTAACATAAATCAGCTTTCATCCTTCCCCTGCCCCAACTCATTGGACCAACTCTAAGGAAAATCTTGATCCCAATAAGTTAAGCTAGGTTCCGGATACCCTAATATATCATTCTCATAGTGGGGTTGGGCACCCAGTTTCTAATACTCACTCTGGCTCCCTACAGCCTTTTCTACCTCTCTTTTTGCCTAAACCAGTGTCAACCTCTCATTTTCATCTTTTTCACTCATTTGGAAGGGTGCATTCAAAAATCCTATAGCAGAGGATGTGAGAGAAGTAAGAGATGCTTCAATACATGAACCACCTTGATGGAGGGGAATCCCTTCAATTGTCTGAAGGTTAGGGGTTTCCAACAAGGGGTGAGCATCAACAAACTCTGAACCCTTACTAGCTTCTTCTTTCTTTTCATGCTTTTTTGACTCCATTATCCCAGTCTCAGGGTCTACTATAGACTATGTTCGCTTCATTATGACTTCGTTAGAAGCCAAAGTCTTAATGTCACCATTTTTGACCATTTTTGCATGAAACTCCCCCTCAAAGTGGATAAACTCTGACGGAATTGATTGAAGATTTTTTTCATGAGCCTCTATCAGAGTTTGTCCTCCCATATCATTGGGGTTCTCATCAGCATTTTGGTGAGTTGGCAAAGAGGGCCTATCATCATGTTCCTCTGTCCCACTATCACCCAATCTCTGACTAGGTGGTTCTTGTCTGGGTGAGACAAGAATGAATACCTATTCCACTAGTCACCACTAGTGCACTAGTGCCCTCTTCCAACTTCCTTCCAACACCATCTTCCTCTACTTGTCCTTCAATAATAAATGTATCCAAATTGTGATGAAAGGCCCTTGTATGGATTCCATTAATTGCCTGAGCATCTGTGAGATTGAAGAGTTCCTGCAGTTCCCTTCTCACTTTTTGAAAGTATATTCCCTTGAATTGACCCAATCTATTATGGTAGGTTGGATAGATGTATTTATTAGTAATTTTACTTATATTATGGACAAGATAGTCAACCACCTGTCTTAACAGAGATTGAAAGTGAGAAATCCTTTGAATGGTTGTCCTATAGGTAACTCCATTATCCCAAATTGCTTCATAATCAAAGAAGAATTATACATAGAAAGTTTGTATTTAGAAAGTTTTACCTGCATTACCTGTGGATACACGATGGTAGGCAGATTGGTTTTCTTCTGCTCATCAATTCTCTTGATGTCAGAGAAAATTCTCATTTGTTGTTTGTAGGCCTGTACACAACAATCATCTGCCAATCTAGTTGACATGTCAGGAATGAAGTGATTGAGGACAATCATAAGAAATCTATTTTAGTAGACTTTCTTCCTCCCCTCTTACACATTATTTAATTTAGCTCACATTTGAGTGAGAAACATATCACCAATGTTGATCACTTTGTCAAATAGGAGGCTTTAGCCAATTTGATAAGTGAAAAAAGTAAAAGCATCAAAACCACTATACTTACTAGTAAAACATTTTGTAATTTGATCAAAGAAAAAAGGACCATTCTTTTCTCGAATACGTCCTAGTTAACTTACTCATGTTATCTAAACTAGCAGTATAACCTATTGACTTAAGCATGCTTTTGATTTCAGAATCATCAACAGTTTCATCAAAAGGTTGGTTAACAGACAGTTTAAATACAGAGTTAATCACATCAAGAGTAACATCAAAAGTAGTGGAGCCAAAGGTGAACATGATTTTACCTGGTTGATCATGAGAAGGGTCAACTACTTTTACATAGCTCCATTCTTGTGAAATAGTATCCATGTGAATGACAGAAGATGCTTTGAGGATATAGGTGAGCTCACTTTGCTCCACGAAATCAATCACTGGATAGTAATTTGAATCAACACCCTTCTTGTCGCCTAGGGCAGCAACATGGCTGGTTGTCATAAACTCAAAATCACCGAAGGTGAAAGCAATCGCCTTGGGTCCCCTCATGACAGTTAATTGTGTAGCCATTTGAAGTTGTTGAAGTGAAGAAGATGAAAATTTTTAAAGAAATATATTAGGGTTCGTGAAAAAGCTCTGAGAATATTTTTGCCTTAAAAAATAAATTAAAATAAACAAGTGAGTAAAATGTATATTAATTTTCTATTTTATTAAACTTGCATATAATACACATGAGTATATAACCTATATCTAGTAAAAAGTAACTATTACCACCTATTTCCAGTCATTTTAATGGTTAAAAAATAATCAGACTCTGCAGGCGCGAATTCTAACCGTTTCTGAGTCTAAGTGTCAAAACCTTCAGAGTCTATAGTCTCTCAGAGTCTATAGACCCGTCAGAGTCTAGAAGTTAGACCCTGTCAAGATAAAATAATTCAAAGGTTTTACAATAATAAATTATATTTTGATAAATCAGGGACTATAATTAAAGTACATACCTTGTTGCTTTTTATGATTGATCACTTATAAATTTAACATACCTAATTCACCTACAAGTCTGTGAAAGGTAGATTCATCAAGTGTTTTTGCTAAAATTTCTGCAATCTATCTGTCAGTTGGAACATAATGAAGTACAATAGTACCATTTTCAACATGTTCTCTAATAAAATTATACCTGGCATCAATGTGCTTTGTTCTGGAATGTTGGACTTGATTCTCTGCAATTTTTATAGCACTTGTATTATCAGAATACATATGAATATTTGAAAAGGTTAATCGATAATCAAGTAATTGAATTCTCATCCACAGTATTTAGGCACATCAACTTCTAACGGCTATGTATTCAGCCTCAGCTGTTGAGGTTGATATTGTCTGTTATTTCTTGCTAAACCAAGAAAACAACCTGTTGCCAAGAAATTGGCATTGGCCTGCTGTGCTTTTCCTGTCAACCTTGCATCTTGCATAGTCCTAGTCTGAATAGTCAACTAGTGAAAAATCAGAGTATCTAGGATACCAAAGTCCCAGAGTTTGTGTACCCTTGAGATATCTAAAAATTCTTTTCACAACAATTAAATGTGATTCTCTAGGGTCAGCTAGCACATAGGCATGTTGCAAACATAATATCTCGTCTACTAGTAGTCAGATAGAGTAATGAGTCAATCATACCTCTGTAACTAGTGTTGTTAACTTTCTTACCCTTTGGGTTATAATCTAGCTTCATGGCTGTTGATATGGGCGTTTTGGCAGATGCATATTCTTGCATATCAAACTTCTTCAGTAATTCTTTAACATACATTGATTGATTGATGAATTTTCCATCACCAGTTTGTTTGACTTGAAGTCCCAAAAAGAAATTTAATTATCCCATCATGCACATTTCATAATTTAACTGCATTAGTTTTCTAAACTTTACACAAAGTTTTTCATTAGTAGAATAAAATATAATATCATCGACATAAATTTGGACAAGTAAAATATCACCTTTATATTTTCTAATAAAGAGAGTTTCGCCAATGGTCCCCCTAATGAAACTATTTTCAAGAAAATTTTTTGATAGAGTGTCGTACCATGCTCTAGGTGCTTGNATCAATGTACAGTTTTGAGTGAAACATGTTGTATTGACTGCCTCAGCCCAGAAATATACTGGCTATTTAGAGTTTGTCAACATTGTCCTGGCAGGTTCTATGAGTGTTCTATTCTTTCTCTGCACAACTTCAGTTTATGCAGGTGTTCCTGGTGCAGAACATTGTTGAGTAATTCCCTTTGATGCACAGTATTCCTCCATGATTGAATTCTTTAATTCAGTACCATTGTCACTCCTTAGAAGTCTTACTGTCTTCTTTGATTTTGTTTCCAGAAAATTGATATGGTCTTATTATGTATTGTGAAGTTTCATCCTTTGAGTGCAAAAAGAAAACTCATGTGTATCTTGTAAAATCTTCTACAATGACAAGAACATATTTCTTTTTGTTACTTGACATCACATTAATTGGACCAAATAAATCAAAATATTATAGATAAAAAGGTTGAGAAATGGTGTTTATTGTCTTGCACTTGAAGGATATTTTCCTCTGGTTTCCAAGTTGACATGCTTCACAAAGTCCATCTTGCACAAAGTCAAATTGTGGTAGTCCTCTTACAAGACTCTATTTCACCAACTTGACTATTTTGAAGTTGATGTGTAACAATTTCTTGTGCCATTTCCAGCTTTCTTCAGTTGAGGCCTTGTTATATGAACAAGTAACTTCCTCGTGATTGCAATCCTCCAAGCTGGCTTCATATATGTTACCATGTATGTGCCCTTTGAAAACCAAAATGCCTCTTTCTCTATGAGTCACAAGACACTCTTTGTTGTCAAAGCCAGTATGATAACCTTTATCTCCAAGTTGACTTATACTCATCAAGTTGTGTTTTAAGCCATCAACTAGAACTACTTCATCAATGATGACATTCCCAAGTACAATCTTGCAATATCCCAGTGTTTATCCTATGTTTCCATCTCCAAAGGATACTTCTGGGCCAACCATCTCCATAAAGTGTATAAGCAGGGAACTTTTTCCTGTCATATGTCATGAACATCCACTGTCCAGAACTAGGATACTTTCTTCACCCTGGTTCCCTGCATACAAAAGACAACTAGTTAGATGCTTTGAGGACCCAAACAGTTTTGGATCCTTTCTTACTAGCTGTAGGTGAAACCGGCATATTAACTTTCACTTTGGGGTTACCTTTCTCTTTTGTTGCCTTAGACTCTAGTGGAGTCTTAACAGTGTCATACCAACTTTTATCAATAGAATATTTTAGCTCATAGAAATTATAATATAAATCATGATAGTCCATACACATATATATATAATCAAATATGCTAGCACAGTGATAACAGGGTTTTCGTGGAATGTAGTGGCTTTTCAGAGTTTGAGAAGGAATAGACTCTGATTTCTTCTCAATCTTAGTTTTGCGGTCTGGAGCTAGATGGTTGTGGTTTCCACATCTATAACATTTCTTTCTAGGAGCATTAGTATCTTTCTGATAGTTATTGGACTTGTTAATGCCCTCCTTGGCATTCCTACTTCTCCTAGTATTTTTCCAGTTACACAAGTAGAAGGGTGGTTGAATACTTGTGTGATCTTTTCGCCTTATTTTCAATCAATTATAGAAGAATCAAACTTGAACTATTTTACCAAAGATCAAAACTCAGAAAATAAAAATATCAGTGATTGTATTAAAGAATATTGAATACAAACTCTCATAGGATGTACATAAACCCTATCAGCTTCGCTGTGTTCTCACAACAACTCTCTCTATCTCTATGCTCTCACAAAATTCGACAAAAATATTAGGTTACATAGAATGTTTATATAGAGAGTTGCCTATCAACTAATAACATAAAATCAAATTATAATAGGAATAAAATTCCTAATTATTAGTTGACAGTTTCCTTCTGAAATTATCTTTCCTTCCCATAAAATATCCATAATATAATTGTCTTTATCTTCGAAGCTTTCCCTGTCTATTGATCGCCATCCAAATATAGCTTCAGCTTTATAGACTCTGAAATACTTCAGACTCTGATGATCTTCAGTCTCTGACAGACTATAGACTCTGGTAGACTATAGACTACGATCAACTCCAAAACTTTGGTTTCAATTCTCTTGAAAATCTTTTATGTATAAATGACATCTATAAATGAATATTGCTTATCTAGACAATGATTATAGAAAAAGTTCAGAGACTAGAAAGACTTGTTACAGATAAAGTATGCTAGACTTTGTTCTAGTATTTTGTACATCGTCAAATGAATATATTCTTAACAATCTCCACCTATTTATTCTTTATAAAATGTAAGCATAAATCAAGGTTTGATGATGTCAAAACTAAAGAATGAAAAAATTAATATAGAACAGTATAAAAATTTATATGGAATAAAGAATTACTTATCAATTTATCTTCTCAAAAGTTATGTTGTTTCTCAGAAATGACTTCAACATATTCTCTTCCATAGTATCTAGAGATTCACCAACAAATTCTTCAATTTGATCATTTCTTCATTTTCACATTTTATTTGACAGTAAGTTGCTCTTAGATCATTTGCACATTCTTGTTCTTTTAAGTCTTTAAGTATCAAAACTGTAATCTTCCTTTTTATAGGTTGAAACCCAAACTAGTGACCACACCTTCTTAAAATTTAATCAGTTTTACTTCCAGACGCATGTCTTGATCCTTCCCTTCAGTATCCGCATATTTCAGAGAATATTCACCCATCTACTTATTTGTCTGTCCATGCAGAGTCAGCTTCCTATCAATTTCTAAGAACTATTTATTTGTCACTTCACCCCTACTCTTATTCACCTCAACTTCTATTGACAGAAAAAATCTGATATATTGCAACTCATTAGCCTTCTTGAAGAATATGAAATTTTGTTGACTTATCCACCTTACAGTTCCTCCATTCAGAAAATATATGAGCATTTCAGTTTTCACCTTTCCAGTTCTACCCTGTCCTCTTAGCAAATATCTTTCAAAAACATTGTAGACAATTTGAGGGAACACCACTTTGTTATAGTGTTTTTGAGTGAGCTTTTCAAATTGACTATCTGTAAGAGATTGTGGATCAGCTACTAGAGTAGTAGTCTTCTTGTCAATGTCAGACGCTGAAATGCCTCCAAGCCCTTTTGTTCTTCTAGCTCTCAATTGTGTATTGGTTTCACTGTAGTTCCAATAGCTTGGCTCCTTGACTTCTTCCATCTTTTGTTCATCAGAGTGTGTACTCTAATTTTTTTTCCAGAGTCTGGCTTAGATACAGATTTCCCATGTCTACTCCCTGACTGGTGTGTCTGACACTGTGTTTTAACAAACACTCTAGACTTCTTTTATTGCACACCACCAGGACCCCTAGGACCATGAGAACTATCACCAGCTTCATCATTATCACCACCATATCTCCTCCTTTTAACTCCCCTTGACTTGTCATCCTTGCAAGCATCATCCTTATTATTGCTTGAACTCCAAACTTCTTTCTTCTCCCCCTTTTTGACATCATCACCACCTATGACGGTCAAAAAAAATTGTTCCAGTCCTAAGGAGTTGTTGGCCTGAGCAGTAATCATAGAATTAACTTTTGCAGTATGAGAATTTACATCATTTTGAAGAGTGATTTGTTTTGTCTTGAAATCAGCCAAGGAATGCTTAACTACTGCATCCTTAGAGAGTTGAAGAGAGTGCAAAGATTCAAACCGTGTCTTTAGCATAGATGGTGTATTGTCAAAACTGATCAATTTTGTGTTGATATGAGAGATATTAGTGATCACATCAGCCAATTGATAAACTACGTTTTCCTTAGCTACCTTTTTATCAGCTACTATTTCCTCACTTTCTTGAATGAAAGAAGCATCATGTTCCTCATCAGGATAATGACCATGCTCTTGAAGAAACAACTTCTTTTGATAATCTTTAAGTCTTTCAGACTGATGAATAGCCAAAATGCTCTTAAAAGTGTCAAAATCAGTGAAACCCTTAGCCTGTACTATTTCTCAAGATTGAAGAAAAACATAATCAAAATAGTTGAAAAATGGATTCATCTCCCCTTCATCTTTAGAAACTAAATCATCAACAACATCAACAAACTCAATCTTTGTGACAAAAGGGGTAGACTCTAGTTGTGTAGCTGACTCTGAAACTACAAAAGGGACTATAGACCCTGACTCCTCCTTAGAGTGACCAAACTCTGTATACTCTAGAAACCTATCCTAGATAGGCATGATAAGAATTGGTTATCTAGACTTCAATTTTGTAGTCTGATATTGAACATGTGGTTCAGCCACCAAAGCCTCCATAACTTTGGTTGCTCTCCTAGCTAGAGAATCCACTAAATGAAGTTGTGGTCTCTGTGTGAATGATTTCTGAGAAGCTAGAACTTCCTCCTTCTTGCTAATTTAAAAGATAAGTAAAAATGAATTTTCATCCATCCCCTGCCTCAACTCATTGGACTAACTTTGAGGAAATTCTTGATCCCAAAAAGTAAAGCTAGGTTCAAGATACCGTAGTCTCTCTTTCTCACAGTTAGGCTGGACACCCACTTTTTCATCCTCACTCTGGCTCTCTACATCCTTTTATATCTCTCCTTTTGCCTGGACCAGTGCCAACCTCTGGTTTTCAATTCTTTTATTCATTTGGGCGGGTGCACTCAAAAAACCTACAGAAGACTGTGTGAGAGAAGTAAGAGATGCTTCAATACCTGAACCACCTTGATGGAGGAGAACCCCTTTAAATGTCTGAAGGGTAGGGGTTTCCATAAAGGGATGAGCAATAACAGACTCTAAACCCTTACTAGCTTCTTCTTTATTTTCAGGGTCTGTTGGCTCCAGTATCCCAGTCTCAGGGTCTACTATAGACTCTAACTGCTTAAGTATATCTTCATTAGAGGCCAAAGTCTGAGTGTCACCATATTTGACTATTGATGCATGAGACTCTCCATCAAAGTGGATAGACCCTGACAAAATTTATTGAGAATTTTCTTCATGAGCCTCCATCAGAGTTTGTCCTCCCATATCATTAGGGTTCTCATTAGCATTTTGGTGAAGTGGCAAAGAGGACTTCTTAGCATGCTCCTTTGTCCCACTATCACCCAACCTCTGACTAGGTGGTTCTTGTGTGGGTGAGACAGATTGAGAACCTATTCCACTAGTCACCACTAGTGCACTAGTTCCCTCTTTTAACTTCCTTCCAGCACCTTCTTCCTCCTGTTGTTCTTCAATACGAAATGCATCTAAATTGTAATGAAGATCCCTTGTATGGATTGCGTTAATTGCATGTCCATATGTAAGATTGAAAAGGACCTACAGATCCTTCATAACCTTTTGAAAATATGTGCACTTGAGTTGATCCAATCTACTTTGATAGGTTTGATAGATATATTTGTTGGCAATTTTCCCTACATTGTGAACCAGATACTCAGCCACCTGTCCTGACAGAGGCTGAAAGTGAGAAATCCATTGAATGATTGTCTTGTAGGTAACTCCATTATTCCAAACTGCTTCATAATCAAAGACTGATTACTCAAACTCAGTCTCTGACTCGGCAAAAGACTCTGATTGTTTCCTTTTGAGGGCTTTTTATTTCTTGACTTTCTTCATTTTTGGTTTTTTAGAGTCTGGCACACCAAGTGCTTTGAGAACTTCACTTATCCTGCCTTCTATAATCCCAGCTTCTTGACTTTGTAATGAAGAGTTGAAGATGTAGCTTTATAGATTGGTGACTACATCTTGTATAGAAATATGTAGCTCCATCTCCATTCTCTTCCTTAGAGCATCATATGTTGAGAGAAATCTAATACTTATTGTTGTGTCTTGTATGATTCTGGATCTTTAATTGATTCCACCTAAAGGATATAGAAAGATAAACACCTCATCAGTTGGAACAATTATAGTATCTATAAGACTTGAGGCTGCTTCCTTTGGCATTCCTTCCTAAAATGTGTGATGATTAGAGCCTGAATGTAGTCTACACTCTGACTCAACATTAGACTCTGGTTCAGGAGTTTTCTTTCTTTTAAAGTCTGGCTCTGCAGGAGCCTTGAGAGCATCTATTTCCTGTAAAACAAGGTTAGTAACAATTACAGGCTTGTGTGTGTATGCAGAAGAATCCTTCCTCAACCCCTTGTATTTCTTAGCAAATGATTTCTCAAGAGACTCTAGTGTAGAATCCCGAGGTGCATCCCTAGGTTTTTCAGAGACTGTAGCCTTTAGAGAGTCTACAGTCTTGGGTTTTAGGCTAGAATCAGGTGCATCATGACCTTCTTTTGGTAATGAGAGCCCTTCAAAAACCTGCTTCTCTAGGGTATTGAGCTCCTCATCACTTTGCTCCTCTATCAGCCTGATTTGGATCAATCTCCTCCTTTTTACAACTCGTGTCTTTTGAGAGACAACAGAGGTTGGTTTCTTTTTAGATTTGAGTTTTTGAGATTGTGTGGTAGAAGAGAATTTTGCTACTTGGGAAGGTGCAAGGGAGTTCTCTATAATTTGTTCCTACACCATTTCACCACCAAAGAAAGAAGAATTATATATAAGGTTTTTAGGTAGATATTTTTACCTGCAATACCTCTGGATACACCATGGCAAGCAGGTTAGTTCCTTTCTTCTTATCAATTCTCTTGATGGTGCAAAAATTCTCATTTGCTATTTATAGGCCTGCACACAACAATTGTATGCCAACCTGGTTGACATGTTAGGAATGAAGTGATTGAGAAGAATCATAAGAACTCTATGATACTAGACTTTTTTCCTCCCCTCCAGCATAATATTCAATTTGGCTCCAATTTTAGTGAGTAACATATCACCAATGTTAAATAAGAGACTATGACCAATTTGATAAGTGATAAAAGTTAAAGCGTCAAATCCACTGCACTTACCAGTGAAACACTTAGCAATTTGATCAAAGGAAACGGACCATTTTTTTCTCGAATAAGGCATCGTTAACTTACTGATGTTATCTAAAATAGCAGTATAACCTAGTGACTTAAGCATGCTTTTGATTTCAGAATCATCAACAGGTTCATCAAAAGGTTGTTTAATAGGCAGTTTAAACACGGAGTTAATCACATCAGCAGTAACATCAAAAGTAGTGGAGCCAAAGGTGAACATGATTTTACCTGTTTGATCCTGAGAAGGATCAACTACCTTTGCAGATCTCCATGCTTGTGAAACAACATCCATGTGAATGACAGGAGATGCTTTGAGGATATAACTGAGCTCACTTTGCTCCAAGAAATCCATCACTAGGTAGTAATTAGCGTCTACCCCTTTCTTGTCTCCAAAAGCTGCAGATTCGTGGTCATGAATTCAAAATCCCTAAAAGTGAATGCAATTACCTTGGATCCCCTAATGATAGTTGATTGGGGAGTCATTGAAGTTGTTGAAGTGAAGAAGATGAAAATTCTTGAGGAAAAAGATTAGGGTTCTTGAAAAAGCTTTGAGAATATTTTTACATTGGAAAATAAACTGCAATAAATAAGTGAGTAAAATGTATGTAAATTTTCTATTTTGTTAAACTTTCATAAAATACACACGAGTCTATAGCATGTATCCAGTAAAAAGTAACTCTTACTGCCTATTTCCAGTCATTTGAATGGTTAAAAAAATAATCAAAATTTGTAGGCGCGAATTCTAACCATTTCAAAAACTATGTGTCTAAACCGCCAGAGTCTATAGACCCATCAAAATCTAGAAGTTAGACTCTGTCAAGATAAAGTACCTCAAAAATCTTGCAATAGCAAATTATAGTTTAATAAATCAGGGACTATAATTAAAGTACATATCTTTCTTCCTTTAATGACTTATTACTTACATATTTAACATACCTAATTCACCTACCAATCTGAGAAAGGTAGACTCGTCAAGTGGTTTTGTTAAAATATCTGTAATATGTCTGTCAGTTGGAACATAATGAAGTTCAACAATACCATTTTCAACATGTTTTCTAATAAAATGATACCTAACATCAATGTGCTTTGTTCTGGAATGTTGGACTGGATTCTCTGCAATTTTAATAGCACTAGTATTATCATAATATATAAGAATATTTGAGAATGTTAGTCCATAATCAAGTAATTAATTTCTCATCCACATAATTTGAGCACACCAACTTCTCACTGCAATGTATTCAGGCTCGGCTGTTGAGATTAATGTTGTTTGTTGGTTCTTGCTAAACCAAGAAATTAATCTGTTTCCAAGAAATTGGCATTAACCTGTTGTGTTTTTCCTGTCCACTTTTCATCTTGCACAGTCAGAGTCTGAATAACCTATTAATGAAAAATCAGACTCTCTAGGATACCAAAGTCCAAGAGTCTGTTCACCCTTGAGATATTTGAAAAAAAACATTATAGCTATCAAATGTGATTCTCTAGAGTCAGCCTGAAATCTAGTACACATGCATGTTGCAAACATAATATCTGGTCTACTAGCAGTTAAACATAATAATGAGTCAATCATACCTTTATAGCTAGTGTTATCAACTTTCTTACCATTTGGGTTAGAGTCTAGCTTAGTGGCAGTTTATATGGGAATTTTGGCTGTAGCACAATCTTGCATATAAAACTTCTTCAATAGTTCTTTAACATACTTTGATTGATTGATAAAAATCCCATCATCAGTCTATTTGACTTGAACTCCCAAAAAGAAGTTCAACTCTCCCATCATGCACATTTCATAATTTGACTGCATTAGTTTTCTAAACTTTTCACAGAGTTTTTCATTAGTAGAATCAAATATAATATCATCAACATAAATTTGGACAAGTAAAATATCACCTTTATGTTTTCTAATAAAGAGAGTTTTTTCAATGGTACCTCTAATGAAACTATTTTCAAGGACAAATTTTGATAGAGTTTCATACCATGCTCTAGGTGCTTGCTTCAATCCATATAGTGCATTCTCTAACTTGTAAACATAATCAAGAAATTTTGGATCAACAAATCCTGGTGGTTTCTCCATATAGACTTCTTCTTCAATTTTCTATTCAAGAAGAAACTTTTCACATCCATCCGATACACCTTGAATTTTGAATGAGCTGCAAATGCAAAAAAAAATTAATAGCTTCTAATCTTACTAATGGTGCAAAATTTTCATCATCGTCAATTCCATAGTGCTGAGAGTATCCCTTTGCACCTAGCCTTGCTTTCTTTCTAAGCACAGTTCCATTCTAATCAAGTTTGTTGTTGAACACCCACTTTGCACCAACAATTGATCTATCTTTGGGTCTTGGTACAAGTTTCCATACTTTATTTCTCTCATAATCATTCAATTCCTCTTGCATTGCAATAATCCAATCAGGGTCTTAAAAAGCTTCCTCAATTTTCTTGTGTTCATTCTTTGAGAGAAAACATCTATAAAGACATTTATTTTGAGTGGCTGTTCTAGGCCGTACACCACTCTGAGGATCACCAATTATTAAATCAGGAGTATGATCCCTTGCCCATTTTCTAGCTGGTGGAAGATTGGTTCTTGAACTTGAAGATCCCCTTAAATCATTGGCATTTCCTGTATTTGAGTGAAATTCAAATGAAGAGGCTCTCCCGGAATTTCTTGAATCTTAAAAGGATTCAAAGTTTCCTGATCCAGACCATGATAAGTTAGACTCTAAAGAACTTGATTATGTCTGTCAAGACTCTGTCTGGATAGACCCTGAACTGTTAGACTCTAGGTTGATTGGAGTTGAATTTTCTGCCTCCCCCTCAGAATGTGCACCTTCCTTTGTTGTTTCAGGAGTGATTTGAAACTCTTCATCCTCATCATTTTCATCTATCTCAGAACTTTTAAGATTTTCAAATTCTAGTGTTGTAGGCTCTAACTCATCCTATAATCTTTTTTCATCAAATGCAACATGAATAGATTCCATAACAATTCAGGTTCTGAGATTAAAGACTCTAAATGACTTTGTATTTGGTGCATATCCAAGGAAGATTGCTTCGTCAGCCTTGGCTTCAAATTTGTTTAGATATTCAGGATGTACTTTTAGTACAAATTAAGCACTTGCATCGAAATATGTGAATGTGTTTCACACTTGGTTTCTTGTTCTTCACCATTTCATAGGGAGTCTTTCCATGCATATTAATTAATATATAGTTTTGAGTGAAACATGATGTACTGACTACCTTATCCTAGAAATATATTGGCAGTTTAAACTCTCCCAACATTGTCGTGACAACTTCTATGAGTGTTCTATTATTTCTCTCCATAACTCCAATTTGTTGAGGTGTTCCGGGTGCAGAAAATTGTTGAGGAATTCCCATTGATGCACTGTATTTCTCCATGATTGAATTCTTGAATTCAGTATCATTGTCACTTCTTAGAACTCTTACATTCTTTTTTGATTTTTTTTCCCAGAAAAGTGATATGGTGTATTATGTGTTGTGAAGCTTCATCCTTTGATTACAAAAATAAAACCCATGTGTATCTTGTATAATCATCTACAATGACAAGAGCATATTTATTTTTGTTAATTGACATCACATTTACTCGACCAAATAGGTCTTTTGCCTTGACTCTTGTCATAGCCTAGACCAGCAGTTTGACACACATTTTGATTGTTGAGAATTTATTGAACTTTTCTACTAGAGTCTGTCCACACTTTAAACTTAAGCATTTATTCCTTTAGTTCTTTCTTAACAATGTCATAGGCTTTTAAGACTTTAATGTAGTTATACTTGCATATCTCAAAATCCTTTTTATATTCCTCCATAACCACTATTTCAGACTCTAAATGGTTATTCCTACTTGTCAAGGTTAAATTTTCTTCTATTAACATGTCATTGTCATTAGTGAGAGAGCAACAATTTGTCATTATATTTTTAATCTCACTTTGTATAATTTTTATAGCATTAGAGTCTAAATTGAGTAAAGATTTAGGAGAAAAGATTGATACTTGATTTTTAGGAGATGAAGGTTCTTTGGGAGATTCTGATTTTTTTTAGGAGACCGCCATCAATGCTAGATTTTCATAATCAATTTTATCTTCTGAGCTTGAATCTACCTAGTTCTTTCCTGTTGAGATGAGTGCCTTAACCTTTCCTTGATTTTTAGCCTTCCTACACTCACTAGCGAAATTCCCCAATATTCTATAGTTAAAATACTTGACTTTTACCTTGTCAAGCTTGATTATGGTGCTCTTGCTCTTCTCAACTTTTTCATCCTCCTTTTTGAATGTTGGCCTCTTGCTAAATTTTCCAATTCTTTTGTTGAATTTAATTCTTTTAAAATTCTTACCGAACGAAGAGATCATTTAACTTAAATCAGTATCATCATCAGAATCAGAGTCTGTGTGAGTAGACTCTGATTCTACAACATTTTTACTCCTCTTCCTTGAATCCTTGATTTTTGCTTCTGCGGGTTCTTCTTGTTGTTCTTTCAATTCTCAGACTCCATTAAGAGTGCCATAAATTTTGCCTTCACAGACTTCGTGTTCTTTATCTGTTGTATCTCTAGATCATATGTTTTGAGTCTGCCATACAATTCTTCAACAGAGATTTCAATCAAATCCTTTGATTCTCTTATGGTTGTTATTTTCTTGTCCCACTCTTCAGGAAGGGCTATCAGAAACTTGGTGTTTATATCTTTAGAATCATAAACCTTACCAAATATAGCCATCTCATTCAGAAGTTTTATGAAACTATCATACTTCTCAGTAATAGATTCCTTAGATTTTGCCTCAAAATACTCATACTACTGAATTAGTAGAGACCTTGCATTCTTCTTGACATATTTAGTCCCTTCACAATGAACTTCAAGTTTTGTCCACACCTCCTTAGCAGTTTTGCATGATATGACACGGTTTATAAGAACAGAGTCCACACTGTTAAAGAATATGTTTTTTTTAATTTTGCCTCCTTAAGGACATTTTCCTTGTCCTCCTTTAACCACTCAGCCTTTTGTTTGTTAAGAAAGTTCTCTTTAATTATTTTTCCTTCTTCAGTGGTTTGAGGAACAAGCCTTGAAGGCACATAGGGTTCATCATGAATCCTATCAAGATAGGCAGGGTCTGTAGCTTCTAGATGGTGTAGCATCTTAACCTTCCAATGGGTGTATTCATTTCTCTTAAGAATAGGAATCTTAGAATTGCCATCTTTGTTTCTAGAAATCTTTGATCGATTTTAAACGTTAGGCTCTTATACCAATTGTTTTCCCAGTTACACAAGTAGAAGGGGGGTTAAATACTTGTGTGCTCTTTTTGTTTGTTTTAAAATCATACTTGAAAGATAATAACTTTGAATGATTAAAAAAGAAAAAACAGAAAGATATAAATGAATACTGTTTGTATTATTTATGTATGGATAAAAATTCTCCTAAGGTGTACACAAAACCTACCAGCTTCTCTATGTTTTCATAGCAAGTCTCTTTATCTCTATGCTCTCTCAAAGTTCGACTCTTTAATATTAGGTTACATAGAATGTTTACATAGAGAGCTGTCTACCAACTAATAATAGAAAATAAAATTACATTAGGAATAAATTCATAATTATTAGTTGATAGTTCCCTTCTGAAAATCTCTTTCCTTCCCATATCATATATGCAATATAATTGTCTTTATCTTCTAAGCTTTCCCTTTCTGTTGTTCTCCTTCCAAATATAGTTTCAACTTTATAGACTCTGAAATACTCCAGACTCTAATGATCTACAGTGTCTGACAGAATATAGACTCTGATAGTCTATAGACTCCGATCAACTCCTAAACTCTGATTTGCATCCAGACTCTGGTTATAATTATCTTGAAAATCTTCTAAGTATAAATGACATCTAAAAATGAATGTTGACTATCTAGGCTTTGATAATAGACAAGTTCAGAGATTAGAAACACTTATTATAAATAAACTATTGGAAACTCTATTCTAGTATTTTGTACAACATTAAATGAATATATTCCAAACAAAGCTCAATTGAATCCACGACCGTCCTCTTCATATATTAATGTGTTCATTGAAATTAATCGATTTCATCGGAAAATCATAATCCTTTTTCGATTATTCAAGAACTAAAATCACAATTAACTATTGGGAGAGACACACACTAGATGAATCCTAGAACAGCCACAGCCACTACATAATAAAACACTCAACCAATATGGAATCGGCTACATATGAGATGGGTGAAGTGAGGATACATATATAAATCCCAATCGACGGCTGAGATTAACCCAACTAAAGAAATGAATCGCTGAGATCTACGTGGGTTAGGGTTGATTAGTTGGTTCGGGTAGGCATTAAAAATGGGTTGTGTATATACCTGATATATAGATATATAAATATGTATTGTGTTTGTTTTGTGTGTGTGCTTTATAGGATTTTAAATGAATAGTTGAGATTAGGTTGTGCTTTCTGTGAAGGGTGTGGATTAGTTGAATCAACGGTCCGTGTAACAAGAAATCAGCCAATGAGAGCAAGCCACGCCAGGCAGACCGGATAATTCAAATTTTTATTTAAAAATTGATTTTTAATTACATTTTAAATGTAATAAAAAACGATTAAAAATACTAAAAATTAATATAAAAATTCCCAGAAAATTCTCAAATATTCAAAAAATTATTCTTTACGAGAATATAATTTTTCTTAAATATTTATTATCAATCAATAATTTTGGAAAATTTCTGTTTGAATTTGAATATTAGTAAAAATATAATTGGTTGCTCTTAAAAATGCCAATAAATATTGAAGAGCATTAAAAATACTTTTTAATATAAATAGGTATTTTAGTAAAATATTGCAACTTCAATTTATATTTTACAAATATTTTTCATTGATGACATTTATCAAAATGCGATTTAAAAAATATAAATAAAATATAAGAGATAATTATAAATCTAATTAGAAATTTTAAAATATCTAGAAAATATATTCTTGATATGAATATATGGCTTTTCTAAATATTACTTACTTTTCAATAATTTTGGAGATTTCTTAATGGATTTAAATATATAAAAATATTGAAGTAACTTGCTTTATAAATTGCTAATAAATCATTTTAAGCAACATGGTGCCTTGTATGATAATTAGTAATATTTATAAATTGTTGTGTTCAGAAATAAATATTGATGCTGTAAGATAATGCCAAGAACAGAGTTATGCTGACGTCATCAGGGAATGAAGAAGTTGTCAGTCAGAGTTTACTCTATCAGAGAATACTCGATGAGAGTTTACTCTAATAGAGAATGCTCAAATAAGAAAATAAACAAGAGACATAGTTTTCTATCAGAGTTTGTGGAGAAGCAATCAAGTCAGAGTATGATTAGGATAGTGAAGAAGGAATCCAAATACAAGTCTAATTGCCTTAATGAAGCTATGCTTTTCATAATATGTTTTGTAATTGAATTGTAATTGTGCCTATATAAACACATACATAGGTTAACATTATTGTAACTTTCAAGTCTAATTTTTCATAACCTAGCAGCTCTTGAGAACAAATAATTTCTTAAGAAAGTTTTGTATTCAGTTTATTCAAGTTAATACAAAACAATGTTTCTCTTTACATACTTGTATTCATAATCGATTAGTTGGTACTATTACATTCAACCCACCTTCTGTAATAGATATCTTTCTTGGCAAATAATTGGTATCAGAGCGGGCAGTTAATTACAACTCAAAGATCATGTAAACATGTCTGGAAGCAAGTATGAAAGCATCAGGATCCCAATATTGAAGAAGGCTGAATACCCTACATGGAGGGATGAAGATGATGATGTTCCTAGAAGAAACTGATCCTGATTATTAGACAGAATCCATACAGGTCAGTATCTACCAACCAAACTAGTGCAATCTACAATTGTGGAAGGAAGACAAGTCCTTGAATATTACACCTTGAAAGACAAGAAAGAATGGACCAACAAAGAAAAAGTTGAAGTCCTTAAGGATGCAAAGGTAAGGAATATTCTGCATAATATTCATGACTCTGTGATGTCTAACAGGGTAATTGCATGAAAAACTGCCAAAAAAATTGGGTTGCACTAGAGGTCCAATGCCAAGGTATCAAGGAAATAAAGTAGAATAGAAGATCTGTGTTAATTCAAGAATATAAATATTTTGAGGCAAAACAGAATGAATCTCTCAGTGATATATATGATAAATTTCTTACTCTATTAAATAATTTGGCATTGGTTGATAAAGTATATGACAATGAAGATTCCAACACAAAATTTCTAAAGGCTTTTCCTGAAGAATAGGATCTACAAACATCATTAATAAGAGATAGGGTTGATCTAGATGAGATGTGTCTTGATGAAGTCTATAGAAGATTGAAGACTCGTGATTTAAAATTACAGCAAAGGAAGAATAGAATAGAAAAAGTAGCAAGACAAAATCTTTTGTCTTGAATGATGAGGCCAAAATTGAAGAACCAAAAGAACAAGTCCTGATGGCATCAACAAGAAAAGGAAATGCTATAATGGTCCAAGAAAATAGTGAATCAGAGTTTGAGGCCAACTCTAATGTAAACTCTGATGATATATTCTTCATATTCTGACATAATGGAGATGGTTGCTATGATTGTCAAAGGCATAAAAAAAATGAAATATAGGAAGTACAAAAAGTAAGGAAACTTCCGAAAGAAGCAAGGAGAATCAGACAAGAAAGACAGATTCAGAAAAAGAGAAGACGTAGATGGAAAATTTAAAACTATTGACAAATCAAAAGTCAAGTGTTATAAGTGTAATAAGATGGGGCACTTTCCTACTGAGTGCAGAAGCAAAGAATCTGGAAAAGCACTCATCACATCAAAGAAAGATTGGATGGATTTCTCAGATTTTGAAGATGAAACAAATTATGCTCTCACGGCAAACTCTGATGCTCCCATCCTAAACTCTGACTTTTCTTCAAAATTTACATTCTTTAATTTGATATGTTCAGAATTTATATTTCCTACCTTTACTGCTGGGATGACCATGGATAGCCCTAAAAAGGGTACCCCTATTCATGTGACTACAAATATCCTTTCTCAACCACCTCTTATTTCTATAGGACATTGTGTGTTAAGCCTTTCTAGTAAGTCTGAGGTGAAATGTGTGAAAAACAGAATTAATAATGAGTGGCGGACACTGGATCTGACAAAAGGAGAGGTAGAATTGAGAATGAAGTTAGTTACTTCTAGTTAGAAAAATCTAACTATTAAAAGTTATGATATGTGTGATGTGAGAAGTAATGAGATTTCTTTAAAAGAAAATAGTGATTTAGGATGTTCTATTACTTTGTAGGTACTCAGAGATTATCTATCACTGTAAATTCTAATGCTTTGCAAAACTCTGATCAATCCATAAACTTAGATGGGGAGGACTCAAACTATGATGAACCAATTTTTGCTGATAAAGAAGTTACAGATATGTTAATACCCTACATACAAAGGTACAACTCCAAAAGGTGGCCTGTCAATGCACATGATGCACATGAAAGATTAAGGACGAATTATCCTGATTACATGATTGTAGAAACCCTCAAGGGTAAAATTGAAGATGCCCTAGATACAAAAGGTGTCAAGAGGGATTTCAGTTCCAAAGCAGGGCCATCTAATGAAGATCTTCTAAATTCATACACACAATCCATCTGGGATATGTCCTGGAAATACACAAATGAAAAAATCTCTTGGCCACATGTTAATGAGTTAATCAATAAAGCTGACAAAGAGATAAACTCTGAGGATATGAAAACAGTGTTAAAAGCAACTACTGTGTTGTCCAAGGTACTTCACAATGAAGTCTGTGATCTTAAAGAATCTGTCAACAAAACCACTGCATTTGTTCAAACTACTGTTACAGCATCACAACATACTCTAGAATTGAAACTCAAGAATGTTTCAACAAAACAGGATGCTTTGGAAGTCAAGGTTGATAATCTTTCCACTTCTGTCAATTCTATGCAGAGCATGCTATATAAAATTGTTGAGATTCTAACTGTAAGAAAGGGAAATGATGTCAGAAACGGGAGAAGGTGTCTATTGACAAATACAATGAGGTGCTATTCAAAAATCTGACAAACCTGATGATGAAGATCAAGGGAGTCATAAGGATGGGAAGCAAACTCTGAAGCAAACACTGATTAGACAAACACTAATGACATCAAAGTCTGAGATAAACTCTGACAAGCAAAACTCTGATGGATGTTGACTTGGAACTAGCTAAAAGGCTTGAAGAAGAAGAGAAGCCTGAAATAATTGAAGAGAAAAATTTGAAAGATGCAGACTTGGCAAGAAAACTCTTTGAAGAAGAAAATCCAGGAATGGATCCGGTTGCTGTGGAGGAAGAATTGAAGAAATCTGGTACTGCAAATGCTCAAGTCCAGAAGAAAAAGAGAAAATATGTGAAGAAAGCTCTAATTCAAAGGAAGGCATCTACTCAACAAAAGAAGATTGTATCTATGTCTGTACAAGACAAACCTCTTGATACTCCGAAGCCAATTGCTCAGTAAAAGCCTACTCCAGAAATCCAAACTCGGACAACATCAAGGATCCAGCAAAAAGCTGCAGCTAAACCAAAATCTCTTCTCACTATGTCAGATACTACATTTCTCCCATGTGGGTCTAGCTTTGATGATGAAGAACAACAACAACAACCATCTCTGATCAGAAAGAAAAAGACTGATCTTCTGTGGACCAAAACTAAGACTCTGACTCTCAATGCCAGACTTGGTAATAATAAGGGTGGTATTGGTGATTCACACGCAAAGGTCTATAGGAGTGAAGCCAATATTTTTAGAGATCTCATCTCATTGAAAGACAAACCTGAGGAAGATTTTTTTAAAAACATCTGGACGAACTAATATCTGTAAACACAGTGAAGGATATCTTTGATGGTGCTCAAGCAAAATAAAAGTTGCTATATTTCTTGGAAAATGGAAGAGTATTGAAAATTTCTGAAGAAGATCTTATTTACAAGGCCTCCAAAGAACTGGAACAAGTTCTTTATCTTCTCAATGATGAAAATGAAATTACTTCCAGATGGGTAAAAATAATTGAAAGAGTAATAAATGAAAAAAAAAAAAGAGGATGTTGATGATAAACACTGAAGAATACAATCTTCGATATGAACTTGAATATGGAACAGAGAAAGCCATGACAAAAGGAGATGCAAAGGTCAAGATGGTGTTAGGAATTCCTACACTAATTTTAAATCCTGATGGTAAAAAGGCCCATTGCATTCCCTTAGATGAAAGAATGGAAAGATCATCAATTTATGCTCTGAGGGCTGCTATATTTCAAATTGATGATTCTTCTGAGCAGATGAAAGAATTGAAGGAGAAGTTTGTTCAGTTGTTAAAGAATGCTCAGAAGAAGCTACAGGAAAATTTTCTAAAAGAAAACTTCTCATTCAGAAGAATTTAATTCAAGAAGGAAGATTAAAACTCTGATGCATTTCTCTTCATATTTCTGACATCATACGTGAAATTTATGTTTTACTTCATAAAGCATAAATTGGGGGAGATTGTTAGGAAATAAACACTGATGCTATCAGAGAATGTCAAGAACAGAGTTTATGCTGGCATCATCAGAAAATGAAGAAGTTGTCGGTCAGAGTTTACTATATTAGTGAATACTAAATGAGAGTTTACTCTAATAGAAAATGATCAAATCAAAAAATAAACAAACGACAGAGTTTACTATTAGAGTTTGCGGAGAAACAATCAAATCAGAGTATGATTAGGATAGTGAAGAAGGAATCCAAATACAAGTCTAATTGCCTTAATGAGGCTATTCCTTTCATAATCTGTTTTGTAATTGAATTTTAACTGTGTCTATATAAACACAGACATAGGTTAACATTATTATTGTAACTTTCAAGTCTTATTTTTCATAACCTAACAACTCTTGAGAACAAAGAATTTCTTGAGAGAGTTTTATATTCAGTTTATTCAAGTTAATACAAAACAGTGTTTCTCTTTACATACTTGTGTTTATAATAGAATAGTTGGTACTATTACATTCAACCCCCCTTCTGTAATAGATATCTTTCTGGGAAAACATGTTGCAATATTGCTTTAAATTTTTATCTTTCCAATATTCCAACGAAATTTGGAGAATCTCTCATAATTTAATGGTTTTGTGAAAATATCTGTGATATTATGTTCGGTATCAATGTGTACTAAATTAATATCACCTTTAATAACGTGGTCTCTTAAAAAATGATGTCTTATATAAATATTCTTTGATCTAGCATGTAAGACTGGACTCTTACCAAGCTTTTGGAGCATGTTTAAGACCATAAAACGCTTTATATAATCTATAAACATACTCAAGATGAACATGATCATCAAATCCAAGCGGCTAGCGAACACAGACTTCTTCGTCTAGTACACCACTTAGAAATGCAGATTTCACGTACATTTGATAAACATTGAATCTTTTATGACACTCAAAAGCTAAGAACATTCGAATAGATTCAATACCTTCTATTTGAGTATATCCTTGTGCAACCAATCTAGCTTTATTTCTTGTTATGTCTCCATCCTCATGCAACTTATTTCGATAGACCCATCGGGTACTGATAATAGAAGTATTGTGAGGTTGTGGAACTAATTCTCAAACTTTGTTTCGAGTAAATTAGTTTAATTCTTCATGCATAGCAAAAATCCAATCCTCGTCTAACAAAGATTCTTTGGCCATTTTTGGCTCTTCTTGGGACAAGAAAACTACATGATTGATTATGATGTGAACTTGAAATCTTGTTTGAACTGCTTTTGATAGTTCACCCAATACATTTTCAATTGGATGATATCTAACAAATGGAATTTTCGGAGGAAGTTCAATTTCATATTCTTGTTCTATAAGGGGATTTTTGGGAGGTGGAGTGCCCAAATCAAGATTTTTGAACTCTCGCATTGCTTTCTCAACATCGGTAGGTTCATTATCTAGAAGATTAATCTCCTCTTGAACAAGATTCTTGTACTTTGATCATGGTTTAGATTCATCGAATGCAACTTTCATAGATTCTTCAACCACCAAAGATTTCAAGTTAAATATATGATAAGCTTTGTAATCGTTTGAATAACCAAGAAATACTCCTTCACTTGATTTAGGATTAAATTTGGTGAGGTTGTCTTTCATATTCAAAATATATCATTTACTTCTAAAAAATTTAAAATAGCTTATCCTTGGAGTTTTATCCAAATATATCTCGTAAGGAGTCTTTAATATAATAGGGCGTAGCAGTACTGGGTTAGGAACATGGCAAGCTGTAGACATCGCTTCGGCCCAAAAATATTTAGGTCGATGATATTCATTTAGCAATGTATTTGCCATTTCTTAAAGCCTTCTACTCTTTCATTCAACAGCCCCGTTTGACTGAGGCGCATAGGGAGGAGAGAAGTTGTGAGCAATACCACTTTCATTGTAAAAGTGAACAAAATCAAAATTTGCAAATTCTCAACCTTGTTCAGTCTTTATATAGAAAATTGATGTGCCTTGTTGATTTTTCACTTTCTTGCACCAAACAGAAAATGATGCAAAAGCATCACTTTCAAATCTGAGAAACTCAGTCCAAGTATATCGGGAAAAATCATCCACTATAACGAGAGGGTATGAATATCCGCCTAAACTTGGAACTAGTACGGGTCCGACAAGATCCATATGCAATAATTCAAGTGGTCTAGAAGTAGACACCATGAACTTGGCTCTGTGAGAAGCTTAGACTTGTTTCCTGATTTCACAAGCCTCACATATATGATCTTTCACGAAGTTCAATTTGGGCAAACCACGAACATGTTTGTTCCAACAAATGTCCTTGATGAGTTTCATGTTTACATGGTTCAACCTTCGGTGTCATAACCATGGATCATCACGTGGACACTTAAGAACTAATTTTCTATTTTTGTCGAAAATTGAACAGTGAGTCGGATGAAAAATTACCTTACATCCACTGTCTCATAGTTGACTGATTGAGAGCAAATTGTAATTTAGTTCAATGACTAGTTATACATTTGATATCTTATATTGAGATGGTCCAATGTCGCTAATTCCAATTATGCTCCCCTTGCTGCTATCTCCAAACATTACGTTTCCATTGGTTACCTTTTTAATATTGGTCAAGAGCGAATTATTTCCAGTCATATGTTTTGAAGAACCACTATTAAGGTACCATATGCATTGTTTAGCAATAAGGCATACCTGCATAAAATATTAGTTAAAACGAGTGGTACCCTTTCTAGTCCATAGTACCATTCTTGTGACAGAACATTTATAAATCTAGGTATATGATAAAACCTTTCATATTCATAAAATTTTCTAGATGCATAATTCCTAGATGATGATGGATTTTTTCTCGTATAAGCATTATATCTTTTAGTGCAAGAATCATATTCATGAACGGGAGAATAAACATTTCTAAATTTTGCATGGTATGAGGTGCTTTGAGAATGATATGCAATCGGTTCTTGATGATAGTGAAAGTTTGTTCGACTTTGATCATTTGAAACTTTCTTTACCGTTGCATGACATATCTTCTTGTTATTCCTCTTGTTTGGTTTTATCCCTTTAGGAACCCACATAATTTTACCTTTCTCGACATCGTTATTTGCCTTACAAAGGAGACGATCATGTCCACCTTTGTTGAAATAGGAACAGATAATTGAAGGTCGTTTAGGAACATTATATTTTCTCGGTTTGGGAGTATGATCTTTCTTTTGGACAAAGATTTTTGGATCATAACCTAAATCTTCATTTTTTTCATCCCATTCGACCATAGCTTAGTAATCCATCAAGGATTTCATTAGTTTTAGTAAATTGATGAATTTTGTTCTCAAGATTAGTTTTTTCTTTTTCAAGGTTGTTGACCTTATTTTTCAAGAAAATTTCTTGATCACAAATTTTGGCCAAGAGTTTATCATTTTCGTTTTTGAGTCTAAGGGTCTCCTTCTGGGTTGTTTCAAGGTCATTGGAAAGTTGAGCCTTAAGTTCAAGATCTTTTTCAATAACATCTTTAAAGTAGACTACTTCCTTCCCATTCTGTTCAACTCATAGAGAAGCTCATTTTCTATGAATTCAAATACTTTTCATGACTCTCCCTCGATTTTACCACTTAAAGGTTTCTTCGAATTGTTCAATACGAGAGTGACATGAAGCATTCAAATCAAAATTTGTTTGATATCGAATTTTTAAGTCAGAAAGTTCAACACTTAAGTTTTGATTATCATCACTTAGTTAATATCTTTCAATTTCTAGCTCCTCAGTTTGAAAATCAAGAGAACATATTTCAACTTCAAGATTTCCTTTGATTTCTTGAAAATGATTGTTCTCAACTTTTAAACGATCGTTTTGATGAGTGAGACTAGAAATTTCCTCATTGTATTTGATATTAAATTCATTCATCAATCTCACTTCTTTTTGTTGAAATATGCATTTTTCTTCAAATATTTTTTTTTTCAGATTTACTCAAACAAAATCTACTATTAAGCTCATCATAGCTTAATTTCAATCTTTGAATAATATCTGAATCATTGATATTTGATTCAAAAAGAGTGTTGAGAGGAGAGTTTACCACTTGGGTAGAAGTTGAAGGTTGATCATTTGAAGTAGATGCATCACTTAGTCTCATGAGGCATAGATTAACAATCTTTTTAGTTGATTCTTGTTCAACTTCATCCACACTTAGATCCCAACCATTTTCTGCCACGAGAACACGTCCCTTAGCAATCTTAGGGCATTCTCGTTTAAAGTAAATATCTTGTGGTTCTTCGGCATTTTGTTCCTTTGGTTTGTTAGGAATATATCTATTAGCATTGTTTGAAGTATTTGGCGCTTGTTGTACAACTTCGCCTTAGTTGTAGTTATTTTCCTGATAAGTACTCTTGTAGTAAGGCCTTCTTTTATAATTGAACACCTTGTTTTATTTGTTCGATTTAAGGAATCCTTTTCCGTATATATGAGCCTTACTTTGGAGAACTCTACGAAGTTGCCTCGTTAGAAGTGTTATATCTTCCTCATCTAAATTTTGGAGCTCTTCGTTTAGGTCATCTCCATTTTCATCCTCATCGATCAACATAGCATTTAAGGCCATATTTTACTTTTTATCTTCCATTTTAGGAATAACCTTTTCCAGAATATTATTCTCCTTGTATGCATGAAGAATACCAAATAGGTTATCAATAGTGTAGATATTGAGGTTGTGCATTTCATTTATCATAGTCACCTTCACTTTCCAACTTGGAGGCAAAGCCTTCGGTATTCTATGATTTTTCTCGTTCGTAGTGTATACCTTACAAAGTTGGGAAAGCTCATCGATGATATGTGTAAACCTTGTTTTCATATCTATGTTGGTTTCAGTATCATGCAACTTAAAGTTCTCGTATTCTTGGATTAGTGTATCCATACGTGATTCTTTAATGTCGATTGTACATTCATAGGTAATGACCAATTTCTTCCACATTTCTTATGTGGACTTGCAGTTATAAACACATTTATATTTTGTTTCTGCAAGGGAACTTGTGAGAACCATTTCTGCTTTCACGGTAAAATTCATGAGTTCCCCATCTTCACGAGTATATTCACCCACTTTCTTTTCAATGACTATGTCATCTATTATTTTAGTGGGTACAACAACACTGTCTTCAATTACAATCTAAACTTTGACACATTGGGCTTCAACATAGATCCTGAATCTTGTCTTCCACGTGGCAAAGTTTGGTCCATCAAAGAGAAGAGGTCTTGAACTAGAAAGATCTTTACCACATCCAATGGTGTTCAGATACGCCATAAGAAGCGACTTTTTGTATGTGCCTATAATCTGTAGAGACTAAACAAACACGTTAAAAAGAACCACTATGATGCCAATTGATAGGTCCTAAATAATGGCTAGTAATGACGTAATTAAGATAAAAGGGGGGTTGAACAAATTAATTACCCTTTTAAAAATATTACTGGCATTTAAAAATATTTCTTTATCTCTTAAAAATTGTTACCCTTTCTACTCTCGTTTTTAAGTGTGGAAAGTAAAGAGTAAAGGAAAGAGAATACCATACAAGGATTTTTATCCTGGTTAGCACCACTTATATATTGTTAACTAAATATATAAGCCCCCGTAGTCTAGTCCCCAAGCACCTCCCCGGTCTTGAGATTTTGTTACTTATACGCACTCCTTAGCTTAGGCGGATAAGACTTTACAACATACAAATATTTATTTTGAACAGTAACTTCCCGTTACTTTCTCAAAATAATTATACAAAAACCTACAAGACTTGTCTCGGAAAATAACTCTCCGCTATCTCCTCAAAGCCGTTGAAGCCCTTGGTGTAGTATTTGTACTTCTAACAAATTATGGTCTTGGGTCTTAGATCGGGTCTTGCGTCATTCTTTTTCCTCACGGCGCAAAGACAACTAACTCCCCGTTAGAATAACTAAGGCTTGGGTCTTAGAACAAGGATAACCTCACGTCACTTCACCTCTCGTAAGTGTAGAATACAATATCTACAAAAATCATATTTCAAACAAAGAAAGAGTTTTGGTCTAGAATGTTAGAGTTCTAGGCCGGTGGAACAATTAAATAATATCGTAACAAGTCTAACAAGTAAGAATATTAAATAACCTATTAACAGAAGTTATATTTAAAGTAACTAGGCAATAAATACGAGTATAACTCTTAGAGTGTAAATCCAAAAATATTAATATATATGCCAAATATAAATTTAATGGCCTAATATATATATATATATATATATATATATTAATAATTAGTACTGAATTGGTACAAAAATATAGACCTTTTTATACAAACCACTAATAAGTGTTCATATAAGAAAATGATCGGACACCGAAGGAAGTAAAGAGAGAAATATTAAACTAAACAGTCAAAAGTGTTAGTCTAAATTCAAACTTCCTTTTTAGGCACTTAGTTGCCGGATAAGAAATGTAGGAGCGTATATGGCCGGTTAAGGCTCGAATAAATTAGTCTTTAAATGATTCTCTTTGTATAGGCTAAAGATTTCTCAAAAAGCTCCACAAGTTCGCCAGAAAAATTCACCGGAACATTGATCGGAGAAATCACGAATGGTCAGGTTTTTTTCATACCAAGTTAGGCCGAATTTATACGAAAGAACTAGGGAAATTAATGAAGCCTTTGTGGTTTCCAAATATGGCTAAAAATCTTTCCGGTGAACTTCGCCGGAATTTTGACCGGAAAAATTCAAGTAGCTGGATTTTTCCAATACAAAATGGGCCGAATATTCTAGGCTATTAATGGACAAAATGGAGCCTTTATAGAACGAGAGAATCAACATAAAAATGCTTGGTTTTGATCCTTCTGTATAGATCTACAAATTTCAAGGCCAAATGTGTTTATAAAAAACTAAATGGGTTTGAAGATTTGTTGGATCTTTATAAAATATTTGTTCACAAAACTCAAAGCAAATAAAAGACTTTGATGCCAAGAAGGTTTCATCTATATTACACCACAAATATGAACTCAAAAACGAGATTTAGAGTTCACTGAAAAAACTCGTCGGAATTTGGTCGGAAAAATTAAAAATAATTTTTTCTTCCTCTTTTCAGGGCAAACGAGTTTTAATGGGCTAGATCTAAGATGTTTAAGCTTTAGTGTAGAAGAGAAACCTAGGATGAAAAGCTAGTTTAGAAATTATAACATTTTGTTGAAGAACTTGAAAGTTGGAACAAAATGAGTTATAAGAGAGAAGTATTCTAGAGAGGAGGAGAGAATATTTCCACAAAAATAATGATAATATCTTTTCCAAATGAGAGGTATTTTGGCTTTCTTGGTGTAGTGAAATGAGGGGCGGGGGGTTGTATTTATAGAGAGATGTGGGGGAATGAATGGTGGGGTTTGACTTGGAATGAATAGTTGAGATTAATGTTCCCAAATTTGGAATTGGTGGGAGGGGGAAAATTTGAATTCCTTGGAGGGAAATCTGATGTGTATTGGGGGAAGGAGCATTTTTTTGTTTGACCAAGTCAATTAGTGATTATTGTTTGGTATTAATCAAATAAATAGGTAACCAATCATAATAAGCACATAACACCAAAATTCATTAATAACTACAATAGGTATGATAATAATATATTTATCTTTCTGGGAATATTATAAATCATTTTCTATCCGGAAAAATATTTTTCGGAATATTTTCCTAAAATACAAATAAAATATGAACCGGACGAACTGGGTCGAAAATTAAAGTTTTCATAAAATTATAAGAAACATTCTAATATTATTTTACATTATTCTAATGACACATAAAAAATTTCAAGTCATTCTAACAAGTGAAAGTATTTTATTTGACCAAAATACGATAAAATATTGTCTTGGATCAAAATAAAATACATATAGCCATTGGATGAAATAAATCGACCCTTAAGCTAAATTTTGATTTGAATAAAATACTTTACTAGTATTCACATATATAAAATATAGTTGAAGGCTTGTGGGAAGATACTACTGTATTTAAAATATTTTTCTCTGAATAAATGATAAAATGGAATACCAAGAGAAAATTATATTTTAAATATGAGGAAAACGTAAAAATTACACAAATAATATTTTCATTGAAATAGATGATTTTTCATTCTCGTAGTTTCTTTAGGAAACAACTAATTTCAATAAGCAATATTATCCGGAAAAAGATTTATAATTTAAGGTACCGAAAAATCTTTATTTTGCCTTATTAATATAGAAATAATCTTCTAAAAAATACAATAACATGATATTTGTTTTTCAAACTTTTTGCTCTATTAAAATAGAAGTTTTAGAAAAATAATCACTTGTAGAAATTAGCATTGAACTCTCGAAATGATCACTCGAATAATCCTATGAGAGGTTACTAAGTGATTTAGTTACTTCCTAAAATCTATTTAAATTTAATAATATTGGACAAACATTCAAACACTAAAATGATTAGAAAATATGAAAAGAACAATATTCTTTCAAAATTAGAAAAGTGAAATAACTTCCTCAAAAAAAGATTATATCAAATATTTATTTTAATCTATCTTTTTATAATTAAAATCACTTTTTAACATATTTCACAAACATAAATTTTTTAACAAGTTACAAATCTCTTTACATTCACCAATTAAAGCCTAGAAAATAGGCAAACCCACATTGCTTTAAACCAAATAGAGACACACATCATACATGGAGGAGTGTAGCCAAATGTATTGACCTCGGGGTTATCAAAATTTTTATACATATATTTATAATAATAAATATATTTTTTGAATATTGTAAACTTTTGAAACCATGACATCAAAGTATAATCAGGCACTCTTTCATATAAAATCTCCTTGACTATTTGTTTTGGAAAGTGGATGGGAGAATCATATATTATTATTAGAGTAGCTTCAATTTGAGCGTTGGCCAATGTATCATTTTCTTCTTTATTGGCAACATCACCATCTATCTCAGACTTGATCACAACATTAGAGTTTATTACAACATCAGAGTTTATCAGAGTATTAGAGTCTAAGGCTTGAGATTGATCATATTTTATTGGAACAAAGTTTAATATATCAGAGTGTAATGCCTTGACTAATCTTATTCTTTTCTTTGTAGGCTGTGTGATGGGATTGACATGAAATGGCTTCATAAATGGAGCTGGAGGAATGTCAGGTTTAACAAATTTCTTACGTGGAAACACCATGCCTTAATTATTGTCATCAAAGTCTGTATGTTCATCAATTAATCTCCTTTTTGCTCGGAGAAGACTCTGAGACTAATTTTCCCTTTCTTTTCAGTCCTGATACATGTGTTATTGAGGTGTGTTTTATAATTGAAGTCTTCTGGGAGACAACATAGGTTAGTAGAGATTGTGTATAAGTGTTTGGTGGGACTCTTGGGTTAGAATCACAATGAGATAAACTGTGATTCGTAGTCACTCATAGAAAATCCCTCCCATACAGAGTAAGCATTCCCTGATTTAAGAGAAGTCTATCCCATGCGGGATAAAATAAGTTGGGCAAGTTACCTTCAGTATCTTTCTTCAAATCTTTCCTTGTCAAGTCGGCCAAAATCCTCTAATTCATACAAAAACTAGGCAAACTCTTGTCATTATCAAATTTAATATCGGGCAAGAGATAGTTAAAGATCGGCTATAAAAATCTAGCATAATATACATTATGTGCATCATCACTAAGTTTACTATCTATTTACTTAATCAATAAAGATGGAAAATTAAAATTTAAGTTATGGATTAGAGAATACCCAATTTGTTATGACAGATTAGGAATTGCATCAAAATTGGTGCACTTGGCAGTGAAAGCTCTTTTAATATAATCAAAGAAGAAGCTCCACTCTCTTCACAGATTGGGCCTTGTAAGACTCTCTAACTTGGATAGGATGCCTCCATAGCCTATTTCTCTAAAAAATTCTTTGATGTGGTCATCATTAACAATATCATCATATGTAGCCACTTCAGGAAAGTGAAGGGCTTGACGAACAACCTCAGGTGTGATTAAGTGGCGGCCATTGCATTGGAAAGTAATGATAGGCTCTTCATCATCACCAACATTATTGAATTTTGCATTGGACCGTATCTTGGTCAGAGTTTGAGCAGAGATTTCCTTGGGTTCTTGAAGAGCATACCAAATACTGCTGATATTGAGACAATCCTGAATAACATGAAATTCTTGATGTGCGTCTGATTTATTCAAGAGAGAGATATAATTAGTAGCAGCAAAATTGAAATTCTTGAAAGATAGATCCTTGGATACCATTGATACACAGAGATTTGCAGGTAGAAGATATTAGGGTTTTAAACAACAAGAGAGAGGTATTGAGAATATGATGCAGATGTTAATTCAAAATAAGAATATGAATGAATTAACCTATTCCCTCTCAATAGCATATATCCTGTAGTGGGACATGTGGCAGGAGATGATTTGTGGAGTAATGAGTAGTGGAAGTCTCAAAATACAGCATATTCGTGTATATCTCTAACTAAATATGAAACATTTTTCGTGACAGACACACACCGTAATGATTGCTCCAATCAAAGATTAACAAATATGATGTCACATAATTAAATATGATGTCATGAATAAAATAATTACTAATAACTAAGAGTTTAACATGTAGATTTAAATAAGAGTATACAGTAATCAAAGTTTGTTGTATTCTCGGACAGAGTTTACCACATACTCTGACAGAGTTTACCATAAAGACTGATAGCTTGATATCATCAAAGATTAGGTACTCCATGGATAAGAGATTACTTCATTCTCTATCAGAGTTTACCACATACTCTGACAGAGTTTACCATATATTCTGATTGTGTCTGTTACTTGCTATTTGGAGTTGAACCACTTCTCACCATTCCCAATTCAGAAACCAATCTTGTAAATATTGCTTCACACAGTGGTTTTGTGAATATGTCTGTTAACTGTTGATCTATTGGAATAAAATGCATTTCAATTGTGCCTTCCATGACATGTTCCCTTATGAAATGGTATCTAATGTTGATGTTTTTTGTCAGAGAATGTTGAACTGGATTTCCTGTCATTGCAATAGCACTTTGATTATCATAATAAATAGAAATTTTTGAAAAGGTCAACAATAGTCTAACACTTGATTTCTCATCCATAAAATCTGTGCACAACAGCTTCCTACAGCTATATATTGAGCCTCTGTTGTTGATGTTAAGATTGATTTTTGCTTCTTGCTAAACTATGAGACAAGTTTTCCACCTAGAAATTGACAACTTCAACTAGTGCTTTTCCTATCTATTTTTCATCCTGGCAAAATCAGCATCTGAATAGCTTATGAGTATAAAGTCAGACTCTCTAAGATACCATAGACCAAGATTAATGGTGCCCTTGAGATATCTAAAAATTCTCTTAACATCAATTAAATGTGGTTCCCTTAGATTTGCCAGAAATCTAGCACATAGACAGGTTGCAAACATGATATCTGGTCTACTAGCAGTCAAATAAAAAAGTGAGTCAAACATACCTCTGTATGTTGTTATTTCTACAGGCTAACCAGTATCTTGATCAAACTTGGTTGCAGTAGCCATTGGAGTTATAGCAGATGTAGAGAATAACCTTGATGTATTAGAAGAAATCAGTTGATCAAGCCACATGAAGAACATTTAAAGTTGTACTCAAAAGTTTCATGAAATAAGCTAAGGCTAGTACATGTTATGTCTTTCATACACAAGGGTACAAGAGTGCAAGAACAACATAATCACAACTGAGCCTCAAGGAAATATTCTAAGTGTATTAACTTATGTGGCCCCTACACTAGGTAAAACAAGTGTAACCGTAATATAAGTTGCTAGAAAATGTTCTAAGGCAGAAGTAACTCTACAAGCCTCCAAGGAAATGATATGTGGTGCGTGCACTCTATAACAAGAGTGTAGGTGTAAAATAATGAAGAATGAAATTTCTTCTAAGTCAACAGGTGGCTCGTGTACTTGGAGTATAGAGTGTAGGCGCAACATAGGCTTATTGGCGCAACTTACTCTCTACACTCTCATTCCCCTGTAGAGGAACAACATATGACTTAGCATTGTAAAGAACATGTCAATTTTAATTGATTTGAAAAGTCTACACCATATAAACAAAATGACGTGCTCATTTTGAAGAGAGAGTGTTCTGGTTCGTCTCTTCCAATCCATATTGTCGGAGAAGAACACAACAAATAATATACAGAGGGGTCAAAACAAATCAAAGCTCTATCCGTTACTCCTTACCAGAGTCTTTTTTAAATGGCCGGATAAATCTTGTAATATTTTAAGGGCCATTACAAAATACTCCCGGTAGTTAAATCCTTAGACAAAATTATAGATACAAATATTGTATATGATTTGGCTTATATATTTTTGTAGAAGCAACAACTTTAATGTTCTTGAATTGTAGGCGTTTATTCTAACCAGAGTGTAGCAAACCCTTCAAGATTTATATATCGAATATATCTCTTGGAAAAATCCTGTGTTACTCATTTCAATATCATCAACACTATTCACCTCATGAACTCGAACCCACTAACCGAACTCTAAATTATTTATCTGCAAAAGATTCGAAAGAAATTTTTTAATTTAGTGAGTATGTATTCAACCCCCCTTCTACGATACTTCGGGACCTAATAATTGGTATCAAAGCCTGCTAATTGATATACAAATCAAAATCTGTAACTTAGTGAAACTCACTGTGCTGAAACTGCTTACCTAGAAAGAGGCCTCGTTAAATAAGGTTAATTATAAAATTTTAATAAATTATTTTATAAACTTATATAAAATTTGTTTTATAAATTTTTATAAGTTTAAATTATGAATTTATTTAGTTTATTTTATAAATTTAATATTAAATTTATTTTATAAACTTTTATAAAATTTGTTTTATAAACTTTTATAAGTTTATATTATAAATTTTAATTAGTCGAATTTATAAATTTAATATTAAATTTATTTTATAAACTTTTATTAGTTTAATTATAAATTTTAATTAATTTATTTTATAAATTTAATAAAGTTTTTCTTTAAATTTATTGAATAAAAAAATTATATTGGTCCATTAAAAAACAAGTAGTGAAATTGATGGGGAGCGTTACAGTTAGTTTTGACATCTAAATGAGGTGCACGCGCGGACTCCTGAAAACCCAACTTTTGTACCCTTTAATTTTTAATTTTTATTTTAGATTTATTTATTTTTCTAGAAAATTTAAAATTCTTGAAAACTAAATTTTTTCTTAAATATTAATTTACGATATTTTAATTTTTAAGAAAATTTGAAATTCTTGAAAATTAATTTATTGTATATTTTTATTTTTCATTAATTTATTTCCTAAGAAAATTAAAAATTCTATAAATTTAAATTTTTCTTAAATATTAATTCGAGTGTGCTCAAGAGATTTGTAGTTGAAGATTTTTTCGGGTATTGAAGACAACTAAAATTGACTGAAGAAAACCCAATGAGGTTAATTCTCGAACAGGTTGAAGAAGAGGTGATATTAATTTCCTCACAAGTTTACTACATAGGATCTCATTGGTTATTCGGATCCTGGAAAAGAAGAGATTAATTTAGGTACAATTTTTGGTTGGTTTGAGTTGAATTTTTGGATGAAAAATCTTAGGGGTTGAAATAGTGAAAGAGAACAGACAGGACTACCAGGCATCTCTGTACTGTTGGGATCTGGGCATATATACGTAGCGGAATTATGCTAAATACAAAAAAATAACGAATCCCAAATGCAGGATCCGTGTATAATTGACGAATGATAATGGAGAATCAGATGTGTACCTTATTAAAGCTTTCCTTATGATGATTATAGAGGTCCAGAAGCAATGAATAACAGTCACCCTAAACTATACATCTTTATGTATATATAGGGGAGAGAGGGACTTGGGCCAAAACCCTAATATGATTGGATCTTTTAAAACCCATTANTGATTGGACTTCTTAAAACCCATTCAGATTTCGGATTTATATTATTATTAAATTCGAATTCTAATATGTATATAATTAATCAAGTCTCACTTAATTAATTAAATAAATAAATTTGAAATAATAATAATAATAACAGTATTTAAATTCATAATTTAAATATCACTCCGTTTAAACGTTCTTTATGTGTGACCATTTAGGTTATTATTACGTTGTCAATAATTTTATTTTCTAATAATAAAATTATAAACAATGAATGACATCTAGTAATACATTATTACTACCCAAGTAATAATAATTGGTGATTTAATTAAACCTTTCGTGAATAATGTACAATGTAATAAAATCCATTTAACCTTATATTACAGATCAAACTCGAGGCATGTATTGTGTCATCCTCTTCAACGTTTAATCTAGGTTTCCTTGATCAATAAGTAGACTATTAATCAAATCAACATTTGAGCATGACCATGCATTTTATAGTCTCACTCAATCAAGAGACCAATAATATCACTCCTAAAATAGGAGGGTTAAATCATATATCTATCATTCAAATTTCTCATATGATTCATAGCATACCCAATGTCCACCGTTATCATTACCCGGTTAAANCATACGATTCATAGCATACCCAATGTCCACCTTTATCATTACCCGGTTAAAGGTAACTTTGAGTGTTATCAAAGTATATTAATTCTCGTATAGAAATATAATGATTTCAAGTCAACGGATCATTACATGTAGATTCTCACAGCGGATCTGTCCAGTGCCATGCATTTGTA